>JANAVB010032018.1:4884400-5089400 GCA_029216955.1 Iris pallida | reverse complement strand
TGGGTAGGCATATTTAGACATTTCTTTTATGCCAAAAAATGTTCGTGATGTTTGTTTCAGCATCCAGAGTCGTTTGTGGGATCTAACTTTTCATTGCGACCATTATGATCACTATACTTGCTATTTCAGCGCACCGCCCTCAGGCAAGATACCTTGCCATTATACTCTGTTATTTATTATCATTTTATTTCTGTTATTATATTTAGTTTATTCTCATACTATCTATTTCTATTACACTGTGCGTCCAAGTCATACTTGGGTGCGAGCGACCCTATTAGTCGTTTTCTACGGCTTTATTTTTTGAATATGGACATAGAACTAGATGACCACCCACTAAAATGAGGTATTGGTATATCTCATATGGCCATGACACATGCTGTATCATGAGTTGTGAGTCACATCTAGGAAACGGACTTGCATAGTCGGCTGGCCAACGATGCATGTGAGACGTGCGACGGTTAGAAAATAACTGCCAATAGAATTGCATGACTAGTAGACTTGGTAGTTATTAGAGGTTCATGTATGTTATAGAGATTACATAGATAGGCATTGGGTGGGAAGAATAGTTCCTTGACGTATGGGCCACATATGCACAATATTGTAATTTGAAGCTCCATCGGAGATGTGGGTACACCCTTTTATTACTGATTCTCTCTAACGTTCATGGAACGTTATAGATGTATTCTACTACTGATTCCCTCTGACATTCATGGAATGTTACGGACGTATTCTATTACTGATCCCCTCTGACGTTCACGGAATGTTATGGGCGTAGGCACCTGGTTCCCAAAAAAAAGGGACGATGCCAATCAGCCAGAGTATCCATATGTTGAAGGTTGTTCTTAATTGCATAATCATAGTAGAACGGTTAGGCACCCTATTGCATGCATATTTACTTTATCTTACAGTTTATATGGCATGTTGTTTCTTGTATCTTGTTACATCCCTCTAAGGACTTGGTGAATTCTCCAGGTGTGTGCTTTTATAATTTTTCGCAGGTGTCCTAGCCAAGGACGTGATCTTCTCTATTCTTTCAAAGAGAATTTCTCTTTGGTCATCTTGCTACTTTCACAAATTCTTTCCTCGTATTCCTTTCTTCCCATTTTAAATGGTTGGTAGTGGATTTGTCTCCGCTCAATGTTATGTACAAAAGGACAAATTTAAAGTTGATTTTATGATATATTTATTCTCTTATTTGTGGATTAGATTAGTTGTCATGGTTTACTGCATTTTACAGCTTACGTATCTTTATTATACGACTGGCATGTCTACATATCTAGTCCTACGTACTTTGGGACTGGGACGTTACAATGCCCACCAGGGGCGCCGCTGCCCAGTCAACTACCTGCGCAGCTGACAGCTGGGCCCGTCCCGCTTGGCCCAAGAGGCTGATAGGTGGGTCCCGCAGTGCTGACTGTGCACTAACTAGGTATTTAATTACATAAATTGATTTAAAAATTAATTTAACTCCAAATAAATTCCTAAAATTTCAAGAAAAATTCTAAAAATTCTAGAAAATATTTCTAATGCTCTAGAGCTTAAATAAAAATACTTTGTCCCAAAATAGCCTCAAATGACCCTATAGTAAATCTTAGAATTACTTAAAAATACTAAATCTTAATAAAATAAATATCAAAAATATCGAAAAATTATAGTAAAATATGAATTAGCTAAATAATACTTATATAAGCTATCTAGAGGCCATATGACAGTAGTATGGTCATAGCTCCACTATGACCTTAGGCATGACCCCTAATGATCATAAAAGTTAATCGTAACCAAATTTCCTAATCTAAAAGGTAGGTGTCGCACCTTCTCCTTATCCTTTTTGCCTCGAGTGGTGTTGTCCACCCGTCTCCACTCCTCCTTGACTCAATCGATGATGGGGGCAACCCAGGTGTATTCCCCTCCTCCTCTATGATGCCCAAGCGGAGACGCCTCCTTTCTTAATCCCTATGTGACAATGCCCTCCTTCTGACCCCTCGGACCCAACGCCTCGATCGATCCCTCCACTCGACGACTTCTCCTCTATGCGACTCCGACCTCGGTCCCCTCCTCTCCGATGACGATTGCGATGACGATCATGACGACCGACTGCATTCCTCCTCGTTGTGAGGTTTCTCAAAACGTAGCCCTGTATTTTTGTAATTTCTAATAAAATTTCTTAGTTTTATGTCATTATATACATTTATTAATTTTGTATGTAAATGATATACATATGTATAGTAATCTTATAAACCGGATTCCAATATCATTCAGAATTCCAATTCCAACCGAAGCAAAATTTGCGCCAACGAGGAGCCTCTGCCCTGGGAGTTCCGGGCTCAGGTATGGGAATGTGGGTTCAGAGCCAATGTGCTCACTTGATGATACATCACAGATGTTAAGTTTGTGCCTACTATTGAAACTTTTGATTGTTGTATATTAGGAAACATTTGAAGTAGCAATTTCTTTTGTTTTAAAGCTTCAAAAGGATATAAACTCAACTGGTCATTCCAATTTACATAGGTTGGAGTGAATAGTAAGTTGGAAGGAACAAGCATGTATAAAATGTAAATATCCATACTTCTTCTTACATAATATGAAGAAGAAAAAGAAGAAGAAAACACCCAACTAATAATATCAGGCATGTTGAGCCCATTCGAGAACCTGCTCGTGGGCCGATCAGTAGGATTGTCGATTTCGTAGGGCGGAGCATCGGCCCATGCCATGGTGGCCAAGAAATTATTGTTGCTATTGTCTACGAACAAGTCACCAAAGACAAAGAAGGCTCTAGCTGCCTCTAATTAAACATGTAGGCAAACCTCCAAGAACCACCAGTGCAACAAGAGAGACAAAGAGAACATTTCAAAACATATTGAGTTAAGTCAATAATGAAAAACCAATGCACAAGTGGGAGGGGATTTATAGAAGCCTCTCCTTGATATCATTTAAGTCCCCCCCCCCCTCTTCTACATTCTACTGATTATACTAGGCATAAGGGACCATTAAATTGAAGTAAAAGATGCTTAGCATTATAGCTAGTATTGCAAGTGCGTGTCTCTCTTGTTGGTATTATATATTTACAATATTTAATAGCAATGTTGTCTGATTTGGAAGATACAATACTGTTATGATTAGATAAAGGTTTGTCATCTATAGTTAGGGGAGAAAATTTTAAGAATATCTTGGTTCTAAGTTGTCACGTCCCGATTCGGGGAATCGCTCGCTTTGCTTCAATTCACGCCGAATCAATCGTCCTCGCTAAGGCGTGATGTCGTACAAGTCTGGAGTTGCATTTGTACAAGACAAGAACATGCACATTTATGTCATTTCAAAATATTTAAAAGTATGCCACAATTGCGGAAACATTGAGTAAGCAGAATAGGAAAAATAATATTCATTTTATTAATGATTATAGCCAGAATACAACTGTTTTGGTACTATTTGGAATGCCCTTTCGGCTACATTGATTCATGAAAAAGTACAATTGATAGGCTGCCATGAAATAACTTCCAGTTCCATACATCATGCCCCTTTAGTACTTTAAAATATAAGCAGCAATCTTTGAAAACTCCACAATACTTTGTGTGTCTCTTAAGGAAAACAAATTGAAAGGAAACAGCAGTTCAGAAAGCTTTAATTGCGAGGTGCACCCGAGCCTTCTCCAGTATTTGTGGAGGAGGGGCCAGCACATTATACCAATGCGCTGGTAAGCCCTGTTGGCCCACTCAGCTAAACCAACACTTTATTAATGACAAACATTTTAAAGCATGAGATCATTTATGGAACAGGCAACATTCAGGGTAAACCACATTCGAGGCAATATAATATTGCATAAAATAATATTTACTTTACCATCGACCGAATCCAGTTGTCCAGCATAAAATACAGGAAAATAATAGTACTTACCGTCCTTGCGCAAAACATTGATTAGCATACATCCCCACAACATGACCATTGGTGCTGTTAAACCATATGGACTCCTTTCATTCATTTGCATTTGGGACTTCAAGGTAATGCGATGACAGCACAGTAGGTAGCTAGCCTCTATGATGCCTCACATTACTCATGCTCCTAAAGCACTTCATTATTTCCTCCTAGGCCGAATCGGTCCCGATGCCCCGGTACCGTTCGAGAAAATTACTTCTCAAACCTTGTATACAAGTTGTCCATGGTCATGAGAATGTGTGTCCGACTCGATAAACATAGTGTGTATAAAATATTGAAGTATTAGGCAACATGAGCATTCTCAGCATTTCATAACCATCATTCTAGGAATCAATTCATTTCTTCATTACAGTAAAATCAATTCATTTCAATGTTTGTTCTCTAGCTTCTTAGTGGTATTGACTTGTGGCATTAGCATCTTGATATCGATCAACGGATGTTGCAAGCCAATTATTTAGTTGGCATGAAGGAATAGTGAGAGGGACAATACCACCACAGAGATCTACACTCACCAAAATTAGAGAATCGTAGAGAGAGGGGAACATTTGCACGCTTAGCCTTCCGTCACGCGTCAGTCTGTAATGGCACCAAAAGTTTGGTTAATACACCGTCTCGTTATGTTCTCTTCTTTCAGAATTCTCAAGAATGAATTCTATGCAGATCGATAAAAACGACAAAAATCAAATCATCGAAAATCATTCAAAAAAGCATCCATCAAAACCAAGCAACAAAACTAGCAGCAAAACATCCAGAGAAAACTCTTGGACGCATTTCAAGAAAAACTAATCTATTAGTTGGAAAGTTTCTTATGCACTTGTCCGTGATCGATTCGATGCCGACGGTAAGTTTCCCCAATACTCGATTTCGACCGAGTTGATCAAGCCATAAGCCTTACATAGTAGACCGTTAGGAGCGGGGCACTGCATAATATACCACTAAGAAAAGTTTCGTCCTCGAAACCTAAAGAAAAAGTCCTACCTCAAAATTATCAAATAGTAAGGGGTATTTTACCCTCATCTCATCCTCCAGTTCCTACATTGACTCTTCGACTGCATGGTTTTGCCATAGCACATTGACTAAAGATACTATCTGATTCTGCAAAACTTTCTCCTTCATGTCCAAAATTTGGATAGGCTCTTCAGTATAGGATAGGTCAGAGCTCAGCTGCAACTAATCAAAGTTCACTACGTGACTTGGATCATGCACGTACTTTCACAGTTGGGATACATGGAAGATATCGTGCACATCAGCCAGAGCCGGAGGTAGTGCAAGTCGATAAGCCACTGAGGCTACCTTCCCCAAAATCTCGAAGGGTCCAATGAATCTCGGGCTCAACTTTTCCTTCATCCCAAACTGCATCACACCTCGCATGGGTGTGACCTTCAAAAAGACATGATCACCTGTCGTGAATTCCAAAGGTCGTCGATGTACATCCGCATAACTCTTCTGTCGACTTTGAGAAACTCTAAGCCTTTCTCGTATTAAGCGGACCCTCTCGACAGCCTGTTCCACAAGTTCTGGTCCGAGTACTTGCCGTTCACCGACTTCATCCCAGCATATCGGTGATCATCATTTTTGTCCATACAAGGCTTCATACGGGGCCATTTGGATACTTGCCTGATAATTGTTGTTATAGGCAAATTTTGCCAATACGAGATGTACGTCCCAATTTGTCTTTGAATCGAGCATGCACAATCTCAACATATCTTCAAGATTCTGATTTACTCTCTGTATGTCCATCAGTTTGCGGATGGTATGCTGAATCAAAATTCAAATTTGTGCCTAATGCTGAGTGCAGACTTATCTAAAATTATGATAAGAACCGCCCGTCTCTATCCGACACTTTAGAAACTGGCACCCCGTGTAATCGAACAATTTTATTCATGTAGATCTGAGCCAATCGTTCTACGTCCCATGTAACTTTTATTAGAATGAAATGAGCCGATTTGGTTAATCTATCCACGATCACCCAAATCGTATCATTCTCCTTCTGAGTTTTTGGCAAGCCGACTATAAAGTCCATACAGATATTATCCCATTTCTACTGTGGAATAGCGAGATTTTGTAGTTCTCCACCTGACTGTTGGTGTTCAACCTTCACACGCTGACAAGCTAAGCATTGTAACACAAATGGAGCCACATCCTTCTTCATACCGTGCCACCAAAATGTTGAGTATAGATCCTTGTACATTTTCGTGCTTTCCGAATACAAGGAATACTTTACGAAATGAGCCTCGGTCAGTATTTCCTTTCTGAGCTCATCATCCTTAGGAACGCACAATCTTTCCTTGACACGAATAGCGTCATCTTCAACTGTAAAGTCAGATGCCTTTCCTGCCAGAATCAACTCGTGTATCTTCTGCAGAAAGGGATTGTCCTTCTGATCAGTCTTAATCCTTCCCTGGAGGCTCGGCTCAAGCTGCAACTGAGCTAACTTTACATTCTGTGGACGGATTCTGAATTCGATGCCCATCTCTTCAAGATCTTGTAGTACCTCCTTTGATACTGCTAGTGTCCCAACAAATTTTTGACTCAAGGCATCAGCTACCACGTTCCCTTTACCCGGCGTATAGGAAATCGTCAAGTCATAGTACTTGATCAATTCTAACCAACGTCGCTGCCTCAAATTCAATTTTTCCTATGTGAATATATATTTTAGGCTTTTGTGATCCATGAAGATCTCGCAGGATACACAATAGAGATAGTGTCGCCACAATTTCAATGCGAACACAATCGCCGCCAGCTCTAAGTCATGAGTTGGGTAATTCTTCTCATGTTGTTTGAGTTGTCTCGACACATATGATATTGTCTTCCCACGTTGCATGAGAACACATCCCAAACTAAGTCCCGATGCGTCACTGTAGATCTGAAATCCCTCAGAGCCTTCTAGAAGTGCTAAAATTGGAGCCGTAACGAGCCGCTGCTTTAGTTCCTGAAAACTACTCTCACAGTCGTCGGTCCACTTAAATACGACTCCCTTCTGAGTAAGGCGAGTCAAAGGCGAAGCGATTCTTAAAAAGTCTTTTATAAACCTACGGTAGTACCCGGCTAGACCAAGGAAACTCCGTATCTCACTAGCTGATGCAGGATGTTTCCAGTTGTAACTCCTCTTTCCGAAATTTTGTAATATATTTTTATTTTTTATTTGATTAGTTTACATTTAATTTTTCTATGATCATAGGAGTTGTGACTAAGCCCACAGGTGATTTATGACCATCTTGTGGTCACATGATCTCTACATAGGGTTTATAAGCATGTTATAGCTATATTATATTTTCCTATGATTTTTAGATATTTATTTATTAAAGATATTTTATTTTATTAACTTTTATGAATTACTATAAGGTCATTTGGGACTATTTTGAGACAAGTTATTTTTATTTAGGTTCCAGGAGGTTAGAAATATTTTCTAGAATTTTCTAGAATTTTCTGGATTTTTTTAGAATTTATGGGAATTTTTATACAATTAAAACCTATAGAAATTATATTTTATAGGCTTTGAAAATTTACTGTGAGGTCACATGACGATATTTTGTGTTAAAATATTTTATTTAGATTCTAGACACTAAGAAATATTTTCTAGACTTTTCTAGAATTTTTTTGGATTTTTCTGCAATTTATTTTGATTTATTTGGACTTAAAATAATTTTTAAATAATTTTCTGATTTAAAATAATTAATTACCCAGAAATTCACCCGGGGGGGGCCCACCTGTTGGCGCCCAGGCTAAAATGCCTCTCTCTCTCCTATATATATATATATATATATATATATATATATATATATATATATATATATATATATATATATATATATATTATATTCGAAATGCTAATTAAATTTCAGCCGCCTTTTTGATAGAGAGTTCTAATAGAGATCTCGACTTCCCGAGACGATTGCCGTCAACTCCGACGTGATTTTAGCGTGCCATTTTTTTTATTGGATTCATCTTGAGGTAAACTTTCTGAATATATAATTTATTTTCGTATATATTATTCCTGAATTTCTAGAAAATTCGTAGAGTGTCAGTTGTTCGAAACTTGACACGTTTTGGTGTTTTCGAGATTTCGGGAGAACCAGAAATCGAAATCACGAACCGTTTGAAGTTTCGGAAAGCTAACACAGAGCTCTATATTTTCCATAAATTAATTCGTTCATCTAGTATTTTAGTTATTCTGTTGAACTCAGAATTGATCGGTTGATCACCGTTTTGGTCACGATTAGCCATAACGGCGATATCTTTTGACCAAAGCGTGATTTTGCGGCAGGTTGTTTCCAGCACACTCGTGGCACTGAAATCTACCAAGGTGTATGTCACGCCCCAGAACCAGAATACTGGAGAGCGGGGGCAGACATAGCCAGCTACGTATATGAAATGGATTCCATCTCGCTATACGGTCACGGCTGTCTAGATACATGAGGGTTTACTACAAGCCAACAGTCTCTTATGGTCATGAACAAGCCTAGTGTCTCAATCACAAGCAAGTAAGTAAATGTTACAAGATGTATGATCATTAAATATACAATGTTAAGGCGTCCCAAATATTACATATTCAGCTGATCATGAAGCTAGTCGTTACAAAATGTTATGGACTAGCAAGAGTTTAGTCATACATGATCAACCCTGGGATCTGTTAATCATGTTACAGCCCATAGGCAGACAGTAAATAAAGTACAATCGAGCTAAACAGGTGCTTGTCGGCTAAACGCCTCAAAAAGAATATTTTTACAATAGAGCGGGAGAGCCAAAAATAACCCACTCGTTGCCAGGGTTCCGTCTAGTGGCCACCATCTGGCTGGAAGGTCGGTAGATCCTCTGGAGCTGCTCTGAAATCTGGCCATACAAAACCAGCTGGGTCAGACCCCAGAAAGAGCAAGTGCCACAAAGGAAGCTTCACTTAAGAACTAAAACCAGCAATCAGCACAGGAATATAAATATAAATAAAATAAGGACTGGAATAAAAGGAAACATATCAGGATGATATACGACGAGATAACCATGGAACTATTCAGATAACCAGGTTACAACCCGTGAACCAAACAAGGACTGGGGTTGTAACCCTTCGTCTGAATGGAGCTTGGTTTCTCACCATTTATCGGTAAAATAAATACAAGCATTCTGGTCATTCAATAATCTAGAACAGGATTCAGGGCAAGACTAGACTGGTTAGACTCCATCCAATCATTTCACGGCCAAGCAAGAATTACGGCTTGATACCTTAACTAACTAGGGTTGTCACAAGCCTAATTACTAACAAGATGCAGTGAGATTATTCCACAGCCACAAGCCATGCAGACCATCCAGGTTTTCCGGGTTAAAAGATTAGAGTTAAATTCAGGTGGGTACATCGTCCAGGAAACGAATGTACCCTTTGGTAGCTTGAAGGGTGTAACACATGACAGTGTGCTGGAAATGTGCCCTACTCGACGGCAGGCTACAGATCCCAAGGCGTGCCCAGGTAACAGGATTGCCTGTAGCTGGAAAATCTCTTCATGACTAATGTATTAATCTAGTTGTTAACCTTAGTCCATTTTAGTAGGTACTCCTGACCGTGGTACTCAGGAGCTCCCTCCCTAGACATGATGCAAGACAGGACTGGTTTATTTGTACACGGACAATCGCCCACGGTGTCCATGTTATTATACAGGTCATGTCATGTCAGGTAGCCGTCGCAACAGCTTATCAAGATATAACATGTCAGGTCATCATGTCAAGTATACTAGTCAGGAGTGTGCCACGACGGGCCACTATCAGGTCATGCCAGGTCATTATGTCAAGAGTGCACCACTACGGGTCACTATCGTGTCATGCTCAGGTATCATTTCCAAACATATTAAACAAATCCATGATTATCAAGTTCAGGACAAAAGGCGTAAGGATATAAAATATCAATATTACAGGGCTATAAAGATCAAGGGTAATCAGGCCACGCTCAAGCCAGGCTATGCTCAGGCTAGCGTACGCTCAGGACTGCGTACCAAAGGATCCATACACTTCCAATGGGAAGTGTACGCAAGGGTCAGCGTACACAAGGGCACACTCAAGCTATAGGTCAGCGTACGCTCAAGCTAGCGTACGCTCGAGCTAGCGTACGAAAGAGGCCAGCGTACGCCTTGCTCGCTTAAGCTAGCGTACCAAGGCACGCGTACGCTCAAGCTAGCGTACGAAAGCTAGCGTACGCTCACTAAAGAGCAGCGTACGAAAGCTAGCGTACGCTCGCTAAACAGCAGCGTACGAAGGCTAGCGTACGCTCGCTAAACAGCAGCGTACAGCTCAGCGGCATAAGCTAAAAATCTAGCTCACTGTTCACTGTCTTCTCCAAATGGCAAGAATAGCAAGAACTCTAAAGTTGAGTCTAAGCTTCAATTGTCCATATCTTGGTCAAAACAAGTCCGAATCCAACTTTCCAAAGGTCAAAATTGGGTAGAATGAAATTCTCTAAAATATGGAGCCATCAAAACTTGAAAACAAGCAAGTTTGATAGATCAAAACACCAAAAATCTAAAAATAGCAAAACTCTAGATCTACAAGAATTAAAGTCTCAAAATGGAAAATGACAAGTTCTAATGTGGTTTAGAATCATGAGGAGAAGCTAATGAAACCATCAAAAGAAGTTCTCTTGTAAAAGCAAGTTGCACTTGCCTATGGTGTTCTTGGTTGGTGGAGAAGAGTAATGGTGGGGGAAGGAGAAGTAAATGAGAATTATGGGGAGAGAGAAAGAAGAAATGGCAATAAATATCAAAGGTGGTGGTAGGTAGGGGGGGTTGTGGTGGAAATGAAGGAGAAGCATAGGCTAAGGTGTTCCACCCTTGGCCCATGATGAACCAAGCATTGGGCCGGCCGAACCAAGCCAACCCAAACCGAGAGTAAACAAGCCAAGCCAAACTAAGGAGATATGCAAATGCAAGATAAAATACGTATACGTATTCTAAATACGTAATACGAACAACAGGCATTACAACTCTACCCACCTTAAAAGAATTCCGTCCTCGGAATTTAATTAAGAGGCTAGAGGGACAAGAACAAGCTATACTATTCACAGGCAATTATACTAGGCAATCAATCAATCATGCAAGCAAGGAATTGATGGCATGAGGCATAAGAAAGACATTATACCTCACGAGTCAAACAAGTTAGGATATCGCGATCGGATATCATCCTCACGCTCCCACGTTGACTCACCCAAAGAGTGATGACCCCAAGCAACTCGAACTAACTTGATAGTCTTGTTCTTGAGGATCTTCTCTCTTCGATCCAATATAGACACGGGCCTCTCCTCATACGAAAGGTTGGTACTAACAACCAATTCCGAATGATCCAGGATGTGGCTCGGGTCCGGGATATACCGCCGTAATTGGGATACATGGAACACGTCATGCACCTCGCTTAGCGACGGTGGAAGAGCGAGACGATAGGATACATCTCATACTCGCTCCAGAATGTCAAACGGTCCTATATACCGAGGACTAAGCTTGCCCCGTACGCCGAAGCGAATGATGCCACGGTTAGGCGAAATCCTCAGGAATACATGATCGCTGACCGAGAACTCGAGAGGACGCCGATGAGAATCGGCCCAATGGCGCTGGCGATCTTGGGCAACTCGAAGATGATCTCTGACTCGCCTGACTACTTCAACGGTCTGAGCAATCATTTCTGGACCAAGCATCTGCCTCTCTCCAACATCATCCCAGGCTAGCGGGGATCTGCACTTCCTACCATACAGTGCCTCGAACGGTGCCATCTGGATACTGGCCTGGAAACTATTGTTGTATGAGAATTCCACCAGGTGCAAATGATCTTCCTATGAACCACCGAAGTCAAGTGTGCAAGACCGCAACATGTCTTCAAGAGTCTGGATCGTGCGCTCCGACTGGCCATCTGTCTGCGGGTGGTATGCCGAACTGAACTGAAGACGAGTTCCCAAACTCTCTTGTAAGCTACGCCAAAAGTACGACGTAAATCTTGAATCTCGGTCCGAGGTGATACTGACTGGGACACCATGCAATCTGACAATCTGCCTGAGGTACATCTCTGCTAACTGAGCCGTTGACTGACCAACTCTGAATGGAAGAAAGTGAGCCACCTTCGTGAGCCGATCAACTATAACCCAGATAGCATCTCTACCAGCTGGGGATCTAGGTAGTCCAGTCACAAAATCCATGGTCACATGCTCCCACTTCCATTCTGGAATCGGTAAGGGCTGAAGAAGTCCAGCCGGTCTCTGATGTTCGGCTTTAACTTGTTGGCAAACCAAACACCGAGAGACAAACCGGGCTATCTCCCGCTTCATGCCATTCCACCAGAAGTGCTGACGGATATCACGGTACATCTTCGTACTGCCAGGATGGATGGAATACTGCAAACTGTGCGCTTCTGACATGATCTCCTGTCGGATATCTTCGCTGGGTACACAAAGACGCTTACCATGCCTAAGTGTACCATCCTCATGAATACATAACTCTGGTCTTCGTCCTGCCTCACACTCTGCTCTGAGTCGCTGAAGCTTGGAATCTGTTGACTGTGCCATCCGGATCCTCTCGACTATAGTGGACTGAACTTGCATGCTGGCCATCAACGCCACACTGGAAGGGAGAACAACTTCAATACCTATATTCTGAAGATCTGCTAACAGCTCTGGTTGTGCTGTTAGGAAATAAGCTCCGGCTCTCCTGCTAAATGCATCTGCTACGACATTGGCCTTCCCAGGATGATACTGCAAGCTGACATCATAATCTACAAGAAGCTCCAGCCACCTCCTCTGACGCATGTTAAGATCCTTCTGGGTGAAAACATACTTCAGGCTCTTGTGGTCGGTGAAAATCTCTACCCTATCTCCGTACAAGTAGTGCCTCCACAACTTAAGTGCAAACACCACTGCTGCCAGCTCCAAGTCATGGGTTGGGTAATTCCTCTCATGATCACGAAGTTGTCGTGACGCATAAGCTATCACCTTCCCATGCTGCATCAGAACACATCCTAAACCTCTGCCTGAAGCATCACAGTACACTGAGAATCCTCCGGTTCCATCTGGAAGCGTGAGAATAGGAGCTGTTATCAGGCCTCGCTTCAACTGCTCAAAAGAACTCTGACACTCTGCTGTCCAAGCAAACTGTACATCCTTGCGGGTCAACTGGGTCAATGGCGCTGAAATTCGAGCAAAGTCCAAAACAAACCGCCGGTAGTAGCCAGCCAATCCGAGGAAACTGCGAACTTCTGCAATGGTGCTGGGTACTGGCCATGACTCAATAGCTGCAATCTTTTGGGGATCCACTTCTACTCCTTCTCGAGTGATGATATGACCCAAGTACGAAATGCGATCGAGCCAAAACTCGCATTTACTAAACTTGGCATATAACTGGTGCTCTCTGAGGATCTGAAGAACCACACGAAGATGCTGCTCATGCTCCGCCTCACTCTTGCTGTAGACCAGGATGTCATCCAAGAACACAATCACAAACTGATCCAAGTAAGGCATAAAGGTGCGATTCATGAGGTCCATGAATACTGCCGGCGCATTGGTTGCTCCAAAAGGCATAACAAGGAACTCCCAATGCCCATATCTCGATCTAAAAGCTGTCTTCGGGATGTCCTGCTCTCTGACTCTGATCTGGTGATATCCTGAGCGCAAGTCAATCTTCGAGAATACTGATGCCCACTTGAGTTGATCAAACAAGTCATCTATCCTCGGAAGAGGGTATCTGTTCTTGATTGTCACTGAGTTCAAGGTACGATAATCAACACATAACCTGGACGTACCATCCTTCTTTTTCACAAGAAGCATCGGGGCTCCCCAAGGTGATCCACTAGCACGAATGAATCCCTTGGTTCTGAGTTCTTCAATCATCTTGTACAATATCTCCAACTCTGATGGCGCCATCCTGTAGACTCTCTCTGACACTGGGGTTGTCCCAAGAATCAAGTCTATAGTGAACTCGATCTCCCGCTCCGAAGGCATACCTGGAAGTTCTTCTGGGAAAACATCTGGAAACTCATCCACTATCCTGGGCAACTGAACTGCTGCTACTGCCATCCGCAATACTGGAGGAGATGACTCAACTTCGCCTCGGGAGAAAGAAAACTCTGGCTCTCCTGGAATGCTAAAAACAACCCTACCAATATGGCAGTCTATCCTAGCATACTGGTTCCTCAACCAATCCATCCCTAAGACCACATCATAATCGGCCATCGGAAATTCTATCAATCTAGCGGGGAATTCTCTACCGCTAACTACGATCCGACACGAGGAAAACACTCTATCTACTCCCACAAGTCCGTTACCAGTAAGTATATTAAGCCTTACTGATAATGACTCGGGCTCCAATCCTACCCGTGTCGCGAATCGTGCAGACATAAATGAATGCGATGCACCAGAATCAAATAAAGCTGAAGCTGGAAGGGAGTTGACGAGAATAGTACCTGCCACTACCTCTCCTGGTGCCAATCCTTCCTCCACGGTCATCACCATAGCCTGACCGTGCCCTCGGGGTGCTGGTCCCCTCTGCTGAAATCCTCGCTGCCTGCTCTGACTCTGGGCTTGGACTTGTGCATACTGCTGGGGGTTCTGCTGCTGGAACACTTGGGTCTGAGGCGGCAAGGGCCTCGGCAATGGATACTGCTGCTGATAGACCGGAGCTGGTCCTCTCACCGAAGAGCTAGAAAGGTTGGATGAGGATGAACCACCCCTGTTCGGGCAGGATCCAACCCTATGGTCTGGTGCTCCACAAGCCAGACACAATCCCTGTGCCCTGCGACATTCTGCCACCACATGGCCTGGCTTCCCATAATGAGAACAACCCACTGCGGAAGATTGCTTCTGCTTCTGCTGCTGCTGCTGCTGAGGGTACGTCGGGGTTGAATGCTGAACCGACGTCACTGAGGCTGCTCACCTCGGAGCTCCAATAGTTAAAGCCCTGGCTGCCGGGGCTGGCGCTGAAGACTGATTCATCTGGCCGTGAGATCTCTTCCGACCTCCGGTCCTATCCACGATCCTCTGGGAGGTATACTCATGCCTCCGGACTGCTCTCAAGACTGTATCAAAAGTCTGATGCTCAAACTGCTCAACTGCTAACAAGATCTCCAGGTGCAGTCCCTGCTGGAATCGCTGGGCTCTATTATACTCGGTTGCCACCAAGGTGGGAGCAAACCGACTGAGTCTCGAAAATTCGGCCGCATATCCATCGACCGTCCTGCCTCCTTGCTTCAGATTGGTGAACCTGGTCTGCAGATCATACCGAGCCATGGCATCGAAATACTTGGTCTGGAATCTCTCTCTGAATACTGCCCAAGAAATGGGTGCTGCTAACCAAACGGCCTGTGCTTCCCACCAGCTGCGGGCAAGATCTAACAACTGCAGGCGCACCACGGCTACCTTCTCGTTCTCTGGAGTCTTGGCTGCTTCTAGAACCACCTCTGTGTCCTGAAGCCATGCATCTGCCGCGATAGCATCTTCACTACCGTCAAAGAATGGAGGGTTCAAGCGCTTGAAGCTGTTGGCCGCGCTGTTACCCTGATGACCACCCCGGGTCAAGGCATCCGTCACTGCCTGGTGCAAGGCATCTCCACGTCGGTCTTGGGAAGCTATCAAGGTCCTAACGAGTCCTACCAAAGTGCCGTCATCATGTTCTGCAGGTTGAACTGGCTGGACTGGTGGCTCTCCGCCAGAAGGCACGACTCTGGAGGCTATTCCGGAATGCTGGGCTTGATCTCCAGGTTGCTGCTGGTCCGCGGGAGGTGCTCCGCCTTGCTGATCGGCCGGGTCAGGTACTATACCGCTGAAGAAGACGACATAGGAAACAATAAGGAAGGACCAGGACAGAGCAATGATACAAGCATATGATCAGGACAAGAATCCAGGGATTCAGAAGATATGAGCAGAGATCAAGGACGAATACTGATTGAGACATCTATTCGGTAAACCCCAACATATCTTGATTTACAAGACCTGCATGGGCCACCACTTAAACCATGTCACGCCCCAGAACCAGAATACTGGAGAGCGGGGGCAGACATAGCCAGCTACGTATATGAAATGGATTCCATCTCGCTATACGGTCATGGCTGTCTAGATACATGAGGGTTTACTACAAGCCAACAGTCTCTTATGGTCATGAACAAGCCTAGTGTCTCAATCACAAGCAAGTAAGTAAATGTTACAAGATGTATGATCATTAAATATACAATAATAAGGCGTCCCAAATATTATATATTCAGCTGATCATGAAGCTAGTCGTTACAAAATGTTATGGACTAGCAAGAGTTTAGTCATACATGATCAACCCTAGGATCTGTTAATCATGTTACAGCCCGTAGGCAGACAGTAAATAAAGTACAATCGAGCTAAACAGGTGCTCGTCGGCTAAACGCCTCAAAAAGAATATTTTTATAATAGAGCGGGAGAGCCAAAAATAACCCACTCGTTGCCAGGGTTCCGTCTAGTGGCCACCATCTGGCTGGAAGGTCGGTAGATCCTCTGGAGCTGCTCCGAAATCTGGCCATACAAAACCAGCTGGGTCAGACCCCAGAAAGAGCAAGTGCCACAAAGGAAGCTTCACTTAAGAACTAAAACCAGCAATCAGCACAGGAATATAAATATAAATAAAATAAGGACTGGAATAAAAGGAAACATATCAGGATGATATACGACGAGATAACCATGGAACTATTCAGATAACCAGGTTACAACCCGTGAACCAAACAAGGACCGGGGTTGTAACCCTTCGTCTGAACGGAGCTTGGTTTCTCACCATTTATCGGTAAAATAAATACAAGCATTCTGGTCATTCAATAATCTGGAACAGGATTCAGGGCAAGACTAGACTGGTTAGACTCCATCCAATCATTTCACGGCCAAGCAAGAATTACGGCTTGATACCTTAACTAACTAGGGTTGTCACAAGCCTAATTACTAACAAGATGCAGTGAGATTATTCCACAGCCACAAGCCCTGCAGACCATCCAGGTTCCCCGGGTTAAAAGAATAGAGTTAAATTCAGGTGGGTACATCGTCCAGGAAACGAATGTACCCTTAGGTAGCTTGAAGGGTGCAACACATGACAGTATGCTGGAAATGTGCCCTACTCGACGGCAGGCTACAGATCCCAAGGCGTGCCCAGGTAACGGGATTGCCTGTAGCTGGAAAATCTCTTCATGACTAATGTATTAATCTAGTTGTTAACCTTAGTCCATTTTAGTAGGTGCTCCTGACCGTGGTACTCAGGAGCTCCCTCCCTAGACATGATGCAAGACAGGACTGGTTTATTTGTACACGCACAATCGCCCATGGTGTCCATATTATTATACAGGTCATGTCATGTCAGGTAGCCGTCGTAACAGCTTATCAAGATATAACATGTCAGGTCATCATGTCAAGTATACTAGTCAGGAGTGTGCCACGACGGGCCACTATCAGGTCATGCCAGGTCATTATGTCAAGAGTGCACCCCTACGGGTCACTATTATGTCAAGGGTAATCAGGCCACGCTCAAGCCAGGCTATGCTCAGGCTAGCATACGCTCAGGACTGCGTACCAAAGGATCCATACACTTCCAATGGGAAGCGTACGCAAGGGTCAGCGTACACAAGGGCACACTCAAGCTATAGGTCAGCATAAGCTCAAGCTAGCGTACGCTCGAGCTAGCGTACGAAAGGGGCCAGCGTACGCCTTGCTCGCTTAAGCTAGCGTACCAAGGAACGCGTACACTCAAGCTAGCGTACGAAAGCTAGCGTACGCTCGCTAAACAGCAGCGTACGAAGGCTAGCGTACGCTCGCTAATCAGCAGCGTACGAAGGCTAGCGTACGCTCGCTAAACAGCAGCGTACGAAGGCTAGCGTACGCTCGCTAAACAGCAGCGTACGAAGGCTAGCGTACGCTCGCTAAACAGTAGCGTACAGCTCAGCGGCATAAGCTAAAAAGCTAGCTCACTGTTCACTGTCTTCTCCAAATGGCAAGAACAGCAAGAACTCTAAAGTTGAGTCTAAGCTTCAATTGTCCATATCTTGGTCAAAACAAGTCCGAATCCAACTTTCCAAAGGTTAAAATTGGGTAGAATGAAATTCTCTAAAACATGGAGCCATCAAAACTTGAAAACAAGCAAGTTTGATAGATCAAAGCACCAAAAATCCAAAAATAGCAAAACTCTAGATCTACAAGAATTAAAGCCTCAAAATGGAAAATAACAAGTTCTAATGTGGTTTAGAATCATGAGGAGAAGCTAATGAAACCATCAAAAGAAGTTCTCTTGTGGAAGCAAGTTGCACTTGCCTATGGTGTTCTTGGTTGGTGGAGAAGAGTAATGGTGGGGGAAGGAGAAGTAAATAAGAATTATGGGGAGAGAGAAAGAAGAAATGGCAATAAATATCAAAGGTGGTGGTAGGTAGGGCGGGTTGTGGTGGAAATGAAGGAGAAGCATAGGCTAAGGTGTTCCACCCTTGGCCCATGATGAACCAAGCATTGGGCCGGCCGAACCAAGCCAACCCAAACCGAGAGTAAACAAGCCAAGCCAAACCAAGGAGATATGCAAATACAAGATAAAATACGTATACGTATTCCAAATACGTAATACGAACAACAGGCATTACAGTGTACTTTCAAAATCTAATGTTTGTAGCGTTTGACTAGATAGACAATGGCACGTCTCGATTTGCGTGCCATGGTTTCCAAAATTGGAAAACACAACTTTGATGGACAAACTTGCATGTTTAGATTATATTTAGATTATTATTAGGATAAATTAGGTTTTTAAGTGAATTATTCTAGAATTAATTATTATTAGATTAGTAACCCAACTAGCCACTATTCCATGAATTTAGAACTAGAATATTAGAATTGATTTATAGTTTTCGTGCACGGTTCATGGTGCGATATGTGTTATAGGTTGACAGCTCCTAGATCGACATCCTCTCATCCTTGACTTGTGACTACGGTTTGTGCAAGGACCACAGGCAAGATACCTTGCCTCCATCTACAGTTTAATTCCATGTTTATAGTTTTCATGTTATTATTGTATTATCATTAGATATCTATTTGTTATAGATTTTATATGATTTATTACCTCTCTAGTTGACTTAATTTATCTAGTTTCTACATACCGTGTTCACCAGTTTATGGTCTTGCTTGACTTGACAGTGTAGTTATACTGGACTTGACTGTGTCTTGACTGAGTCATACCTTGTCTCACCAGTACCTTGCTTGTGTTGTGTCATAGAACGAGTACATGTAATTGAACTGCTAAATCCTTGTTAGTGTTCCTTGGCACCAGAGAGTCCACTCGGGACGAGGGTGTTTGTCTTGATCTGTTTACATCCGTGAGTCCACACTCGGGACGAGGATGTCAATTATTTGTACCAGAGAGTCCACATTCGAGATGAGAGTGTTGACTTGACTTGTACTAGAGAGTCCATTCGGGACGAGCACATTTACATCAGAGAGTCCACACTCGGGACGAGGATGTTATACTTGCACCAGAGAGTCCACACTCGGGACGAGGGTGCCTTGCCGTGAACTAACCAGAGAGTCCACACTAGGGACGAGAGTTAGTACTAACCAGAGAGTCCACACTCGGAACGAGGGTTAGTGATTAGTTCAAACCTGCGAGTCCACTCGGGGCGAGGGTTTGGTATGATCTACTGATCTCGTGTTCGCTTGTTCATTCAGCAGTTCAGTTACGTGTAGTTGTTCTAGTGTTCGTGTTCAAGGTCACATGTCAGTAGCCACTTGTCGCTAGTCACTTGTTAGCAGTTTGGTCGTAGTCTCTTGCCATGTTAAGTGTCGTTCCTTGTTATATCCTGTTTATATATTATCATGCATGATTAAACTGCTAGATAGGCATGTTTATATGTATCTTGCTATGTCCTCTGAGGACCTGATGATCTCTTCAGGTTTAGCGATTGCATGGAGTTAGTGGCAGAGCAGGATGGTAGATGATTGTGATACATATCTCAGGTATTTGTTAGTAATATTACATTGTTATCCTTTCGTGCTTTTCATTCCTTATCATGAGATATTCTGCTTATTGATTCAGTTTAGAGACTCTTGTTATATTCTTTACAGTCTTATCGGACATATATGCTAGTGGGCTGCAGACCATGATCCATAGTGTTCATTCATGTTTCGCATACTTATTGTGGATTTGAGATATAGATTAAATTGCCATGATTTGGCAGTATATGTCGCACCCACTGTGAGGATACGAGTACGTAACAGCACCCAGCCTACGCCGCAGTATCGGCGGTAGAACGATGTTCTAAGTCTCTAACTAACCATCAACTCATGCAGTATATAATGTACTCATCATGATCAACTCTGAACGAAGGACAAGTATAAGATATGGTGTAACTCAATCACAGTCTAAGCACGATAAGATAACACAGAATATAACTAAGAAACTGAAGACAACAATAACTACTAAAATAATAACAACATCTCGAACAATCTCAATACATCTCAAGTCTCAATTCTATACAACAAGCTCTAAATAAAAACAGATGCCAGTCTACTAAACTAAATCCCGATCACTCCTGAGTGTCGGGGCCAAATGTAGCTAACCCGTCTTCTGGTCCGTAATATGTAGGGCATGTGTCCTCAGGGCAATCATCTGTAAAATTTTCAACAGGTCCAGTCAGGACAGGAACGAGCACAATCTCATCTAGAAAACCCAAGTAAATAACAGAGAACTATACAGCAGTTATAGACAGTTGTATTGATGAATATGGCAATTTATGTTCAGGTGATGGTAAGAAAGACAGATAAAGTGCAAGGAAAGAAAATAACTAAACAAGAGAAGAATCATAGCAATGAAGACTGTAAAATAGAACTAGCTGAACCAGGGTAATATGATATAAAGTCCAGACAGCAATGTAGACAGTGTAACTCCAATGTAAGTCCAGCACAAGATGAATCTAATACAAGATGAATCCAGTAAGGGACGATTCCAGTTATAGTGATCAATAATTCCAGGGTGAGTCCAGCCTATACTCTAACAGTATGTTTTAAAATACCGAGATCGACATGTAAACGGCTATAGGTAATACGGCACATCACACACCTGGCCGGGTGTGAGATGGCTATCATTTTAGTAGATTCCAGTTGGGAGATTCCAGATTGGTGTATGTCTACATGTCTTAATCAAGTATTTCCCCTCCCAACAAGTGAATCCAGAAGTCCGACACAATGATTCAAGATGAGTCCAGCCAAAATATAATGATACCAGTAAATGATTCCAGTAAATGATTCCAGTAGGTGATTCCAGTAATAGAAGCCATAAATGATGATACCAGTAATAGAGGCCAGAAAATAAATGTGTGTCGTATACATGATTCCAGAATATCCATACGTATTGTAACAGAGAATCGCATACAACTAACTAGAACTGAAGTACAGTAATTGACAAGTAAATAAGAGAACTATCAGAGAATGTACTCGCCTGATACTCTAAAAAGAGTAGTATAATATCAGATGTCTGCACCGGAGTCACAATGTCCTAAATAGAGCAGTACAGGTTATAATATATTAAAAATAAGGTAAATAAAGTTTATGATGCAATCTACATGATTTCTAAGCCAATCTAGGTCAAAGTCAACTCTAAGTTAAACCTGGTCAACTGTCTAGGTCAAACTTGGTCAACTCTGGGTCAACCCAAGTCAATACTCTAGTCAAACTAGGTCAATGAAGTCTATCCTAGTTAAATAGTCCACTATTGGTCAATCTTAAGGTCAACCCCAACTATTCCATCCCTATTACCAAGGTAAAATCAACCACCTTGCTAACTTAGTTACCCTCATATATATGAATACTCATAAACAAATAGGTATCCTTGGTCAAGGGTCAACTAGGCTATATTTGCTAAGGAGATATCAAGACAAATAATCCTAAATCCAACACATATATGTGTGATGATATCTGACCTTATTATATGTGTATAAGGTATATCCCCAATTACAAGGTATGATACAACCTATATAATATAATACACATCACATAATATATACTATATATAGTTACCCATGCCCCAAGGGAACAAAAGAACTTAAGCAGCCCTCAACTCAAACCCAAACATATACATAATGGATAGCATGAGCCTAACATATATGTGTACTATCACATATATGTAACTTAACTTAAAACAAGGGACTGAACCAAATCATATATGCAGAACTAATGCGATCAACTGAACCTATCTTGCCAGGTATCAACTGGACTCAAGGTAGGACATTGCAAGTCAGGGTCTGAGCTCAACTTAATGTGAAAGAATGTGCAGTGGAGCAAAGCAATGTATGTAGTGTTATCATTAAACAGTGAATGATATATGGTGTGATGAGTGTGTAGGGAATGTTATGTGTACAGTCACATATTTGTGTGAGTGTACAGTGCTCAAAATCAGTTTTGTGGGTGTGTGGACACAGAAATCAGTGACAAATCTCAGGAATTCTGAGAATAAAATGGCAGCTAACAGGTAACTTGAAAACCCAAACAAATTTCCAAAACTATTGGGCAGATCATCAAAATATATGGACATGACTTATAATGGTGATTGAACAGGTAATGTCTGGACACATCATCCATCATAGCACACACACTTCACTATGACTCTTCCCTCATCTCTCACTATCCTGACACACACAAACGGCCATAAACATGGCCACTCTCCTCATCTACTCTAACACTCAACTGTCACTTGGACCCCCCCTTCCTGAACTAAATGCAACTAAATCCCTTTCTCTTCTAACCAACTGCCAATCAAAATTTCCAATTGATATCCAAACACAAACAGTGGCTAACTAAAATACCTATATTCTTAACTGAATAATACACTTAGGAACTAAGCAGTTGGTGTTAGAACCTAACCTGGGGTCAGGGAGTACAGTAAATGGGGAATTGAACGAAGGATCCTAAGGTTGATACTAAAGTAGTTATGAATGAAGTATGAGTGATACCCAACCAAGTATTGGCTTAATGCAACCATGGTTGTTCAGATGAGTGGACATATCTAAGTAGCCGTGACATGCAACATGTAAGCAGCATACCATACATGTGCAGGGCAAAATGAGGGTACAGGACAGTGCCCTGTATCCAAATCAGAATTTTAGATTGCACCAACAGTGCAAAATCAGTGAATGTGTGTGATATGAGTGTGAGTGAACATGTTCTCAGTTTTGTTTAACAGGAAACAGTGTGACAGGGGTTAATTGTGAACATATGTGTGTTGCCTGTGTGTGTGAATAAAGGAAAACAGTGTGATAGTAAACGAGTGTCATGTGTGAGGGAATTGTGGCTTAGGGTGATAGGAATGTGTTTGACTGATTACAGTTGTGTGTGTGAGTGGACATTGATATTAAATATCAGGGAAAACAGGAAAAGTTTTAGTGTATCAGGTTACTTGTGTGTACCTGAGTGAATGGGATCATCATAGGTTCCAAGTCTCAGATTTGGCATGTGTGGGTGTGTATATGTGTGTAGACTGACAGTGAATAGGTAGTGTGGGTCTGTGATATGCTCTGTTTGTTCTCAGAAAATGGTATGACAGGGAATTCTCAGAAAATGTAGGTTTAAGTTAATGAATCTCAGGAATGGCAGTGTTCTCTTAACAGTCCTTAACAATTTGAAATCCATGAATCCTAATCAACATGAATCCTAGTCTAACTAACATACACAACATCCTACTAAACATGTTAGCTACGAAATTAACACAATTAATCAAATTCAAAATAGGAAAAATCAGAGAACAACTGTTACACAAACCGTATCCTAAAATAATATGTTCGACACCCCACTATGCACAGAGTGTATGCCAGAGTGTGTGCCACTATGCATATGTGTCAAGGGAGTCATTCGTGTCCAGAAAACTGGACACGAGCGTGTCAAAAGAAGAAAAAGTCAAATAACAGAAAACAGTGCACAGCACTCCTCGTGCGTGCGTGTGGGTCGTCCTAGGACACGACACAGGGCGACCCGTGTCTCGTGATCATGCGTGTTGGTTCGCCCATAGTAGGGCTAGGGACTGAACACCCTACCCCGTGTCCAAGTGTCGTCGACGTGTCGATACGATGCCGTATCAGTGAGCAATTTTCGTGCGTGCAGTGACAGTGCGTGACCCGTGCGAACGCGATTACTTCGCGCACAGTGAACAAAAGTTCATGAAATTTTGGGTGGGTGATGTCAGTGGGTGCCTGCACGTCTCCACAAAATTTCGTGGTGTCTTGTGTCGTGTCGTATCCGCAAAGGCACCCAAGCAGCAGGACAGCCGCACGGGCATGTGCGCAGTGTCGTGCACGAGGTGCGTGTCCATTTTGGACACGTAAACCAACTCAATTCGTGCTCAGACATACACATACACAATCTATATATAATAAGCTTTCCAAATATGTAATTTGTTTTGAAAAACATTAACATTCAATCCATTGAGGCATTTCGTCGAACACCTAACATACACTATGACACGTGTCCGATACGGACACCAAACGGACACGAAATCCACCCAAATTCGAGGTACATCTAGGGGACACCTAAACCTAGCCTAATATGCAAACAAATCAAAATAATAATGCAATTTAAAGGGTTTTACCTATAGGTGCAATTTGCAAGAAAAGGCTTCAAATGGGGGGTATTCTTCTTGATGGCCAAATGCTCCAAATTGATCCCAAACTGAAATAGCTCTCCACCAACAGTCCACAAACTTAAATTAGAACCCAATACAAAAGACTAGGATGAAAAAGAAGATCAAAGGAATAAAATAGGAATTTTTGGAAGGGAAAAATACCTTTCTTTTCTCCAAGTGTTGGAATGATAAGAAGAGGCAAGCCCTAATGAATAAGTGTTTATATAGGGTGGGGATCCCTATGTGGTTGGTCATAAGCTCAAAAATTAGGGTTAGGGTTCACTAAATGGCCCATGGGCTTAAGTCATGATCAATTAAATAATTAAGCCATAAGTCATTTCATGAAACCACAAGCCATGACTAAAAATTCACTAAACCAAATCTCCTCATTCTAAAACTATGCTCTAATGATTAAAATAGGTTAACTCAAGTTAGACTAGGGTCACCATGGCTAGGGTTACCTTCTAGGCTAGTCCACTAGGTCTCAACAAGTCAAGGTCAACTAGAACTCACCAATTCAATAAATCACCAAATAATTCAAATAAGTAAAAATGACCAAATTACCCCTAGGCTAAAAATAATAATTAAATCATCCTAATGACATGGTTAGGCTCTAGGTCATGCAGTCTCTCAGGTTTCACTGGCAGCACATCAAAATCACAAGTCATAACTTAAGGCAGTTTTTAAATAGTTTAAAAAATATTATTAAAAATCACTAAAAAATCATCATGTGAATCAAATATCAATAATTAATAATTATAATTACAAAATTTCAAAATTACCCTCATCTGGAAACCTGGGTGTTACAGTATACCCTAGCCTTGACAGCGTTTACATATTCGAGTCGTGCCATGACACTAGTCTACAACTGCCTCAATCTTCTTTGGGCCAACGGCAACGCCTTCTGCCGAGACAACGTGCCCTAGGAACGACATGTTGTTCATCCAAAATTTGTATTTGCTTAGTTTGGCATACAGCTAATTACCTCGCAGCGTCTGAAGTACCTCTCTCAAGTGTTCGACATGAGTATCCCTATCCTTTGAGTAGATCAAGATGTCATCGATGAACACAACAACAAACTTATCCAAGAACGGTCGAAATACTCTATTCATTAGATCCATAAAGGCTGCTGGAGCTTTAGTCAAACCGAATGGCATGACCAAAAACTCATAGTGTCCATATCTTGTACGGAATGCTGACTTAGGGACGTCTTCGGGTTTGATCTTCAACTGGTGGTATCCTGAACGAAGATTGATTTTAGAAAATACGGTCGTCCCTTGTAGCTGATCGAACAAATCATCTATCCTTGGCAAGGGATACTTGTCATGGATGGTTGACTTATTTAGTTCTCTATAATCGATGTACAGTCGCATCATCCTATCCATCTTCTTTACAAACAGCATCGGATCTCCCCATGGCGATACACTTGGACGAATATATTCCCGATCTAGTAATTCTTGTAATTGCACCTTTAGTACCTTCAGCTCTGCCGGAGCCATCCTATACGGCGCCTTTGATATCGGACGAGTATCCAAAAATGTATCAATTATGAATTCAATTTCTCTATCCGACGACATTCCAGGTATCTCGTCCGGGAACACGTTGGAGAACTCTGCCACAATTTTGGTCTGATTCAAGCCTACACTCTCCATCCGAGTGTCTTGAACGGAAGTGAGGTATCCTTCACACCCTGAGTAGAGCATGTGCCTTGCTGTAACTGCCGATATTACCATAGGTCCTTGGAACGTCGAGCCGCATGAGTATGAGAACTCTGTTTATCCGGGTAGGCAAAACACCACTCTCTTATCTGCACAGTCGATTGTCGCATGACAGGCGCTGAGCCAGTCCATTTCCAAGATGATATCATACTCCTTGATGTCGAGTACAATTGCATCCAGAGATAAAGTCTTGCCTCCAATTTTAATATGGCCGTCCCTGTAAATCAAAGTTGCAGGCATATCTACTCCCGAAGGAGTACTAACACACAGAGCTGTCTTTAGTAGAGTCATACAAAATTTATTTTCCATTTCAAAATCAGACGATATAAAGTAATGAGTAGCACCAGAATCAAAAAGTACTCTTGCAGATGTGCCTTTGTACAACAACATACATGTTATTAAATACTCTGCGGTCTGGGCCTCTGCTTGAGTCAAGGCATAAACCCTTGTTTGCGCACCTTGTTATTGATTTGGTGCATTCCCAGTTGGAGCTGGTAAGGCTAGTAGCGCTTGGCCATGATTCTGGTTGTTATATTGACCCCTATTCTGATTGTTATACTGCCCACGGTACTGGTTATTATTCTATCCACGAGGAGGATACTGATTCCCTCCTCTGCTTCTACAGTCAGCTTTCTTATGGCCCTGTTCGCCATATTTGAAACACTTAAGCCGACAATCTTCAGATCGATGTCCCCAAAGGTTGCATGCTTTACAACGTACCACATATTGAGACCCCATATTGTCTCCCATATTGTGACGCTTAGGTGCATCGTTCCTACTAGCAGACCAAGGTCGTTTCTGATTATTGTTGCCTTGGTTGCTCTACGCTGTCCTACGACTAGTCGGCTGATGAAATCTCTCTATCTCGAAAGTTGTTTCATATGCCTCTCGGTAAGACGTACACTTTCGTCTTAACATATCCCGCTGCAGGCCATCATTCAAGCCTTGCACGAATCTTCCTTGCTTCGCGTCATCATTTGGAACCATGTATCTAGCGAATGCAACTCTCTTCAGAAATTCAGTTTCATAATCATCCACTGACATATTGCCCCGTTGAAGTTCTATGAACTCCTTCTCTTTCTGTTGACGGATAGCTGGTGGAATGAATTGTCCAATAAAAGCCTGCTTGAAGGTCTCCCAAGATATCTTCATATCCGGACTATTACCGTAAAGTGTCTTTCTCTGCGAAGTCCACCATTCCTGGGCCTTGAGGCGAAGTTGTACATAGGTACACTCCACTCTCTTACTGCCCTATAGATCCAACATTCGAAAGTAGCCCTCAAGTGTGTTCAAGAAGTCCATCACCTCATCTGGCTCCGCTCTTCCATTAAACTTAGGCAGGTCGCAGCTTTTAAATTTGGAGAACTTGAAGCTCGTTCTCTTCCGTATTGGCATTTCAGGTTTCTTTGTCGGCACTTCTACGGTCTCGTTTATTACGGCCTTTAAGAAATATTGGAATCGGTCGTCAGCTTGGTGGCAATCTGAAACAGGTTATCCACTTGCTTTTGTTGAGCATCCAGCTGCTCCTGAAACTGATACTGAAGCTGCTCTTGAAGCTTGCGATATTGAGCTTCGCTCTTCTTCCTCTGAGCCTCCATTAATATAATCAGTTTCTTCATTGGTTCAGACAATGAATTCGTCTTCGAGCTATCACCTTTGGTCATTCTACAACAAATAAATAATTCTATTAGCACTCATAAAATATTTTTGGGCTTATTGTATGGAACATTATTTCATGCCAGCGCTATCGACACCATCAACCGAGAAAATTTGCATCAAGACTTCCTTTTTGAAAACATTTTTGAAATCCGAGGAATTGAAATCGTGCTTTGATACCAACTTGTCATGTCCCGATTCGGGGAATCGCTCACTTTGCTTCGATTCACGCCGAATCGATCGTCCTCGCTAAGGCATGATGTCGTACAAGTCTGGAGTTGCACTTGTACAAGGCAAGAAAATGCACATTTATGTCATTTCAAAACATTTAAAAGTATGCCACAATTGCGAAAACATTGAGTAAGCGGAATAGGAAAAATAATATTCATTTTATTGATGATTGTAGCCAGAATACAACTTTTCTCGGTACTATTTGGAATGCCCTTTCGGCTACGTTGATTCATGAAAAAGTACAATTGATAGGGTGCCATGAAATAACTTCCAGTTCCATACATCATCCCCCTTTAGTACTTTAAAATATAAGCAGCAATCTTTGAAAACTCCGTAATACTTTGTGCGTCTCTTAAGGAAAACAACTTGAAAAGGAAACAGCAGTTCAGAAAGTTTTAATTGCGAGGTACGCCCGAGCCTTCTCCAGTACCTGTGGAGGAGGGGTTAGCACATTATAACAATACGCTGGTGAGTCTCGTTGGCCCACTCAGCTAAACCAACATTTTATTAATGATAAGCATTTCAAAGCATGAGATCATTTATGGAACAGGCAAAATTCAGGGTAAACCACATTTGAGGCAATATGATATTCATAAAATAATATTTACTTTACCATCGGCCGAATCCAGCTGTCCTGTATAAAATACAGGATAATAATAGTACTTACCGCCCCTGCACAAAATATTGATTAGCATACATCTCCACAACATGACCACTGGTGTTGTTAAACCATATGGACTCTTTTTATTCATTTTCATTTGGGACTTCAAGGTAGTGCGATGACAGCACAGTAGGTAGCTAGCCTCTATGATGCCTCGTATTACTCATGCTCCCAAAGTACTTCATTATTTTCTCCTAGGCCGAATTGGTCCCGATGCCCCGGTACCGTTCGAGGAAATTACTTCTCAAACCTTGTATACAAGTTGTCCATGGTCATGCGAATGTGTGTCCGACTCGATAAACACAGTGTGCATAGAAATATTGAAGTAATAGGCAACATGAGCATTCTCAGCATTTCATAACCATCATTTCAGGCATTAATTCATTTCAATTCAATATTTAGTTCATTACAGTAAAATCAATTCATTTCAATGTTAGTTCTCTAGCTTCTTAGTGGTATTGACTTGTGGTATTAGCATCTTGATATCGATCAACGGATGTTGCAAAACAATTATTTAGTTGGCACAAAGGAATAGCGAGAGGGACAATACCACCACAGATATCCACACTCACCAAAATTAGAGAATCATAGAGAGAGAGAGAGATAAGAACACTTGCATGCTTAGCCTTCCGTCACACGTCAGTCTATAATGGCACCAAAGGTTTGGTTAATACTCTGTCTCGTTATGTTTTCTTCTCTCAGAATTCTTAAGAATGAATATTATGCAGATCAATAAAAACGGCAAGAATTAAATCATCGAAAATCATTCAGAAAAGTATCCATCAAAACCTAGCAACAAAACCAGTAGCAAAACATCCAGAGAAAACTCTTGGACGCGTTTCAAGAGAAACCAATCCATTAGTTGGAAAGGTTCTTATGCACTTGTCCGTGATCGATTCGATACCGACGGTAAGTTTCCCCAATACTGGGTTCTGACGAGTTGATCAAGCCACAAGCCTTACATAGTGGACCACTAGAAGCGGGGCACTACATAAGTAGATTGGTTTTTATTTACAAGATTATGACTCATGTATAACGAAAAACAAGATTATGGAATTTCTAGCTATCTTTGGTTCAATTCTAAGATTTGGTATAATTTCTCATACAATTTACTTGATTCTCAAATGTTTTAGATATTGTATATTCATTTAGTTCTAGATTCCCTTTTGTCATTATTTAGTTATATATATTCTCTTATGTCATCATTTAGTTCTAGATTCTCTTTTGTCATAATTTGTGACATTAATAGTTCATCAATGTTAGGGTTAACTTAGATAGTTAGAATCATGATTCAAGGTGTGTATTGGGTCGTGCAGACCACAACATGAACTTATAAAACCTTTGAGACATAATTGTGATAGCTTTACAACTAAGAAAGCTTCAAATTATCTTTTTTTATCTTTTTTCCTTCGACACTTGTATCTAATCCATATTGTTTGAATATATATAGTGCATAATTATTCACGAGTAAGAAAGCGATGAATCGTTACTTAGTTGACCATTCGTGGATATATATTTGGTAACGTAAGAAAGATTGGTTTGACTGATGATTTCAAGGCAGATATTGAGAAATTTCTTAAATACGCCGATAACCAACCTTATTTTATGGATGAGAGGCTCATCAAGTGCCATTGTGTCAAATATCATATTAGACCATTCAAAGAGGTGGATCTCATGAGGGAGCTTCCTTAAAAAAAGGATTTTGTACATAACTATAAGGAGTAGACGACTCAATGAGAACCTTTGTTTCCATAATATTAATCCTCTTTCAATAAGAAGGTAGGAGATTCCACTTCTGCAGATCATTTTGAATATCCGCAATGAAACCCGATTTGAAAGATGGTATTTTCTGTGGTCAGGCCTAGTTTGATCTGAAGGATCTGAATCTTGATGCAAAGGAGTTTTACGATATGTTCAAGGATGTCGATACTCCATTATACCTGGGTTGTGGTTCTTATTTTATCATGTCGGTAGCGAGCCGGTTGTTGAACCTTAAGTCTGATTTTAACTTGACATAGGAATGCTACAACCGAATAATTTAGTTTGTTAGAGAGTTACTGCCAAGGATCGAAAGACTTGCCTGAACATTTCTATAAATTGAAGATAATGATACAGAAACTCAAATTAGGCTACAAAAAGTTGTTGAAATAGATGTATGTTATATTATAAGGAGAACAATGATAAAGAAAATTGCATTTTATGTCCCGCGGACCAGTACAAGCCAATTCAGGACAAAGGAAAGTCAAATGCCCGAGGAAAATTTTGTCCCTACAAGTACATATATTTTTTTACGATCACAAAAAGGCTACAGAAGCGTATATATCCACAAATATAACACAACACATGACATGACAAGGAATAGAAGATGGATGAAGGAGAATTATATCATCCTTTTGATAGAGAGGCATGGAAGCATTTTGATCGATGTCATCTTGAATATGTTGTAGATCCTAGGAATGTTTGATTGACTTTATATTTTTATAAATTTATTCTTTTCGGACAATCAAGATCTCAGTCTTGTTGGCTGGTAATTTTGACCCCTTACAATTTACTACCATGGATGTGCATGAAGACTCCTTACATGTTCTTGATACTTATCATATAGGGTCCCAAAATACAAAGAAGAACATCGATATCTACTTGCAATTATTGGTGGATGAGTTGAAACAATTATGGCAGTTCGACGTTCAAATGTATGATATATCGAAGGAGCAGAACTTTCATATGAGAATGTCACTAATGTGGACCATTAACGATTTTTCAGCATACGAGATGTTAGCGGGATGGAGTACTTATGGGTCTATGTCTTATCCAATTTATATAGAAAAGAGTAAGGCATTATGTCTTCAGTATAGAGAGAAAGCATGCTTTTTTATTATCATTGTCAGTTTCTTCCTGTATCGTATCCGTGGAGAAGGAACATCGATGCCTTTAGAGCTAGTAAACATGAACTATCTTCATTCCCGTTGAGATTGACAAGAGACGAAGTTTGGGAAGAGATAGAGGAATTATCGATTGTGATGAAAGAACCGAGACCAGGCCTTGATTTTGAAGTATCAGACATATGCATAATTAGACAAAGCAAAGTATCTTTTGGGACTTACCTTATTGGAAGAACAATCTCATAAGACACAATCTTGATGTTATGCATATTGAAAAGAATATATTCGACAACATCTTCAATACGGTCAAGGGAAAAAATGAAAGACAATCTTAAAGCAAGAAAGGATTTGAAAATTATTTACAGGCATCTAGGGTTACACCTAAAATGAAGGACTGAAGATAACCAGTGCCATTTACATTAAGTAGGGATGGTAATTAATAATATACAACTGGATTTCCAAGTTGAGATTTTATGACGATTACGTGTCGAATCTGGCGTGATGTGTCGATCTCAACGAACATAAACTGACAAGGATGAAGCATAATGATTGCCACATGGAGAGGTTACTACCCATTTCTCTGAGAGAGATGCTGCATCCTCAAGTATATACTCTAGACCAATAGATGTTTTATATGTCAATTGGATGTGTAAATATTGTTTGTGGATCTGTTTGTTATGTTTTATATAGTGTGGATCTATGATTAATATTGTGTTCTATATTGGGATCTTGGGATATGTGATTATTGTGTTACAGGATGGGTGTAGCAAAAATATTTGTTTCTAGAAAATATATGATAGATCAATTAATACACAGCGATGGATAGGCGATGGATCAGCGACTAACTACTGAATTTTTTTGCGAAGCGATGGAAGGCGACAAAAAATTGAAAAATATCCATCGTTAAGCTATTGTCTGATACTCAAAGAGTATCAGAGACAGTCGCTACCCCATCGCTAAAATAGTCGCTGAATTTAGCGACGAATATTTACGCAATTATGTCGTCGCTAATTTTCTATCGCTATTTTCATCACTAAGTAGTCGCCACAGCTAACAAACAGTGACATATGTGTTATTGACGAAGTTTTTTTTGTCATTCTGTCGCTATTATTGTTTAGTGACAAAAAAATGACAATTGCAACAAAAACATTTGTCACTATTGTGTTGTATTTTTGTAGTGTATTAGCAGCTGTGACTCACAATTCAGCTCTTAGGCACAACTATTAGCAGCTATGACTCATGGTTCAACTATTCACTTATGGACTTGACACCCCTTTTCGTGAGGACGTACAAGCCTCGGGGTATCCCATTCTCTCCTAGTCGAGCGATTTCTAGTGCCCCATGAACCTATCGAGAGACTCTACCTTGTGCACATGTTGTCAGGATTAATGCATGAATGCACTTCTATCAAATAAAAAAACTACGATGCAACAAGTAAACATGTCCATCTTTTCTGTTAAATCAAACCACAAAGCGAATAGCTTATTCCTTTGTTTATTTTTTTCTATATGGCCACCCTTGTTCTTCTTTTCAATTTATTCTTTAAATAAAATAATAAAGGAACGTACAAATATCTCTTTTTTTAATAAGCATGGCAACTGTTCTTTCAAACTTGATACACTCTAACTTTAGCATACAATCTTTTATTTTGAACACGTGTAGAAAAGGTTCTTTCATCATGCAAGCAGACAATTTCTTTTGTTAAAGCATACAGAGTCATGTACTATCATTCTTATTGATTACGAACTTTATTCTTAGCAACAAGTATACATTCATTTTTTTGTGGATTTTTTATTAAGCATGATAGAATAAGAAAGTGAAGTCTTGTCCACTCACCATGATGAATCATCTTCCTGTCCCAACAAGAACTCTCATACTGAAGGCTTCCTCTTACTTGAGTCAGCAACCCGATATCAATATCAATACATAATGCCTCCACTAATGTAATCCCCTTTCCCAAATTTCCTATATATTATTTTTTTAAATTCCTTGTTTTCAAGGAAAATAATTATTTTTGGTAATTATAGAGAATGAGTGGCAGTTTAGTTATTAATTAATAGGGAATTAGTAAGCATGTGTTGAATTAAGTATGGAGAATATTCCTAGAAAATCTAGCATATTTCTAGAATATTCCATCTAATCTCCAATTACCATGTGGTAATTAGACCCTATAAATACCATCATTAATTAGTGTTAAACTATTCCAAATAAAACCCAAGGCCCAAACCCATTTCCTTTCTTAAACGGTCTAACATGTGTCCTACCAATAAAATTTTCGTGTAAGCCTGTGTCGGCCTCGGGTCTAAACCCAGGTGCCCATATTCCATTCCATTATTTTTCTAATACAAATCTTTCGTGTCCGACACGACACACCTCTCAGAAACCCACAGTTACAAACCAACCATTGTAAATTCCAGAATAATTCATATGCCCCCATGTCCATTCTGAGCCGGGTCCAACCCCAAGCTCTGGACGCATCCATCCACCATCACTACCCTCCCCGTACCCGAGCTCTGGCCATCGCCAATTTTAGCTTCGCCTTCAGACATGCTCTTCCTTAATTCCAAGTTCTACCACTTTCGATCAAGCTTCTGCGTGGTGAGACTTCGTCAAGCCAACTTAAGGAGTCCACCACCAAACCTCATCCCGTTCGACGATTCTAATCCTCATTGAGCCAGCCGCTCCCGTCGACTGCTACTTAAGTTATCATTGAGTGTAGGCTCGTGACTCTGATGGTCCACGCGACCGTCCAATACCTCTGGCAACTCGACTCATACAGTGATTCATACCTACAGCTGATGATCTGTCCCTGCATCGAACTTGGTAGGCTTGGAACAATGATATTCTAGAATACGACCTATCTACATAATGGTCCGTGGACGACTTCCCATTATTAGCAATTGTGGTTAATGATTCAGCTATTCACTAGTAGACATGACTATTAGCAGTTGTGACTCACGGTTCAACTCTTCACTAATATATATGACTATTAGCAATTGTGACTCACGGTTCAGCTCTTTACTAATAGACGCGACTAATATCATATGTGGCTTATGGTTCAGCTCTTCACTAATGGACTTGACACCCCTTTTCGCGAGGACGTACAAGCCTCGGGTGTACCGCTTTGTCCAAGGCCGAGCGATTCCCAATGCCCCGGGAACCGATCGAGAGAATCTACTTTGGGCATAAATTGTCCGAACCAATGCATGAATGAACTTCTATCAGATAAAACTCCATGCAATATCTATGCAAACAAGTAAACATTTCTATCTTTTATGTTAAATCAAACCACAAAGCCAATAGCTCATTTCTTTCTTTCTTTTTTCTATATGCCCAAATCGTGTTCTTCCTTCCAATTTATTCTTTAAAGCAAACAATAACGGAACATACAACATTCTTTTTTTTGTTAACAAGCATGACAATAGTTCTTTCAAAACATCAATATTCTAACTTTTAACATGCAATCTTTTATGTTGAACAAGTATAGCAAAGATTCTTTCATCACGCAAGTAGACAATTTCTCTTGTTAAAGCATACATAGTCATGTACTATCATTCTTAGTGATTATAAACTTTATTCTTAGCAACGAGCATGCATTCATTCTTTTGTGGATTCATTATTAAGCATGAAAGAATCAGAAAGTAAGGTCTTGTCTACTCACCATGATGAATAATCTTCATGTCCCAAGAAGTGAGCTCTCACTAAAGGCTTAATTTTACTTGAGTCAGAAACCCGATATCAATATCCATACATAATGCCTCCGCTAGGAAACGAGGCATTACAGTAATAGCTCCCTATTAGCCTCTTTGTCAAAGATAACCATCTCAGAATCAGTAGTACTCATATGTTGAGTAAAAGTCATATATTTGAGAATTAAACTGAGTATATTCAGCTCCCCGTCCCTTACCCAAAATGCTAAATCACTACCAGAATAAGTCATATTAGCGACGCCCAAAAATGTCGCTAAAATGGATGAAAACGTCGCTAAGTTCATTTTTTGACGTATTTAGTGATGTTTTATTATTGTCGCGGAAAGCCTGGTCGCTAATAGGTAAAACGTTGCTAATCGTCCCTCTTACCGACGCTTACCGACGCACAAATATGTCGGTAACCCTGGAATATTTATCGACGTTTACCGGCGCACCGTCGGTAATATAGCGACGTTTATTACGTCGGTACATGTCGGTAAATCCTGGAACTTTTAGCGATGTATTTAGAATACTTATCGACGTTTACCGATTCTGTTAATGAGGGAAAATCCAAGAATATTTAGCGTCGTTTAGCGACGTTTGCCGACGCTTACCGACACACAAATATGTCGGTAAGCGTCGGTATACATGCTGACTTACCAATGTTACCGACGTTTCCCTGCATCGCTAAACGTCGCTAAATTGCAAAAAAAATAATAAATTACAGAATGTCCACAGAATCACATTTTCTTCCTGCAGTTTAATAAATAACAATAAATACACATAAGCACATTTTCTCCCTGGGTTCGCCGACCCCTTTGGTGGAACACTCAACACCGATAAATCACAATAGTATAACAATCAACACAAATAATACTAAAAGTCTACAACCAATATCCAAAGTATACAACCAACACAAAGTGTATAACAAACACTAAAATATCTATAGTCTATAACCAATATCCAAAGTCTACAACCAATATCCAAAGTGTATAACAATCAACGCCAGTCTACAACCAACCAATATCCAAAGTTTACACAACCAATACTAAAGTCTACACACAAACAAACAATCAACATGAACAAACACTCAAATATCATCTCGTTAAACAAGTCCTAACTCGGACTATTGCGGATCTGGAGGAGGAGGGGCACGGCCATGCCTCAAGGATAGAAACATCTCGTACTCCTCCCGTGAAATCGTCACCGATGAAGAAGGTAGTGACGTCGGTGGAGTCGGTGTCGATAAAAAATGCGGAGTCGACGACGATGAAGGCGCACCCGAAGGACAATAACGCTCCAACGCTGCTAGTCCCTGGTGATATGAATCAATGGTAGATAACAGCCTCGTACTGCTATCAACCATCGAATCCTGCATCAACGTCAGCCTCTCGCCCATGGACAGCTGTGATGCCTGCAGATCCGTCATGCTACGCTCTGTCGACGCTCTAAGATCAGTGATGCCCCGCTCTGTCCTCTCAGTAATATTCCTTAGCTCCATAATGTTGTAGTCGAGCATATCCAATCATGCTAGGAGCGCAGCATCGTTCGTATGGTGTTGCTCCTGGATCCGTCGTAGCAGCTCGTAACAGACAGACTCCACCATCTGCTGGACTCGGGTAAACTCTGGGAGGGCTGTGGGCCATGCACACTACCAGGGGAGGCCCTAGAGGACTGTGTCGCAACTAGGGTGCCATAGGATCCCGTACCATAGTACGTACCCCTGTAGAGACCACCAGCGGCGGTCACCCGGCCACAGCTCATCCTTCGATGGAGCTGGAGCGGGCTGCAAGGAAGTACCGGCCTCTCCCGCACTAGGTGCACTAGCAGTCGCCCGCTTCTTAAGCCGTTAAAACTCGACCTAGAAAGCATGGATACTCTATAACTTCTAATGTCTAATGTACTTATTATTACTAACTACATAAATATTTATTTGCATGCATATTTACTTAGTTATATCAAAACTAACATGAAGTATTAAAATTAATTAATAGAATTATAATACTTACATAGGCCTGCTCGGCCCTCTCGTCAATAAGCTGCCCGCCCTTCCGATGTGTTGCCAGGAAGATGGTTACCATATTGGCATCACCACCCCTCTTTACCTGTAATTAAATATATCACCTTTAACTAATTTATCGGACTTGCATTGAAATAATATTTCTGAAATAAAAAGACATACCAAACGATGGAAATGTTCCGTCATCGGAATCGACCTACCGTACCACTTTGATCCTTGCTTCCTAGCCGCCTTGGCATTCTCAGACTTTTCCTTTTACCTTGGCTCATCGAATCGAGCCTTCATCGTAGTCCACTGATCAGGGGTGATCCAACCTTGGATCGGCTTTCCGGCACGATCACGAGTCTTCTGATCATTAATAGCGTCGCGGATCAGCTTAGCAGCAACGGCAGGAAACATCCCCTCGATCAGCTCGGTCTGGTGCAGTGGATAGAAAAACATAGCCTAGAAGAGTGCAAACCAAATATTTATCAGTTATATATAATATGCATAAATTATATTATTCATGTTAAAAGCAAATATATTTTAACCTTGAAGCACGAAAACCAGTAGGCCTTCCTCTCGTCCAGAGCATCAGAGTAGTTTATCCAAGGACCACCATAATTATTCCTCAATAAGTGGCCTAGGCATCTCTGTACCGATGGGGGACGATATCTATACAGGCATATTATATTCATGAGAAAAGTTAATTTATGATAAACACAAAAAATTGATAAACCAAAATACTTACTTTGTACCATCGGCCCAGATCTCCGTCCTTGTCTCCTCCGGAGGTGCGCACGCATCATCTGCCTGATACTGGTCGGCCGTCGGCTCAGCCTCCTCTATCTGCTCATCTGTCTCCATCATCGTATCAGCAGGAGGAACGCTAGACTCGGGAGCTGTCTCAGGCCTGGAACTACTCGTCCCAGGAGATACGCCATGTAGCGTCGCGGAGGCGGAGGTACTGTCCGATACATAGGAGTACTCGGCGACTAGGATCCAGAGCCGGTACCAGTAGGAGGTACCGAAGGAGAACCCCATCCTCTGCCAGTACCAGTAGAAGGTACAGAAGGAGAACCCCGTCCTCCCCCACGTCGAGACATGCAGAACGATCCACGACAACCTGTCATACCTGATAACAACATCTGATGATGCAACAAATAATAGAGACTAAAAATATAAAAGTACAACAAAGACAAGATAACAACTAAGACAACATATTATGATACATTTTACAAGAAACATCTAAGTCCATATAGTATATTCTATAAGAAACATCTAAGTTTAGATAGTATATTCTACAAGAAACATCTAAGTCCAGATAGTATATTCTACAAGAAACATCTAAGTTAAGATAGTAACCAAGACTAGATAATAACCAACTCTACATAATAAGAAAATAAAAGTACATCTCTTTCAATTATCTTCAGAATATTCATCATGTTTATTTTCCTCGACCTCATCTTCTTCTTCCTCCTCATCTTCACTTTCATCTTCGCCTTCATCGGCGTTGCCTTCCTCTTTGAATAATTCTACATCTTCTATATTAGTCGTGTAATGCGTAACTTTCGTGGAGTCTACATCAACAATATTGGTTACAAGAGGTAGCTCATCCTCTTGATAAGCTTTTTCATCAACATCAAAAGTATCTCTAGCTTTAGTCTTACATATTGCCCACCAGTCAAACTTCGTTGCTCCCCGTCTCGGATAAGCTATGAAGTACATAAGCTGAGCCTGAGTTGATAGGATAAATGGTTGGTAGCCTTGATATCTATGCTTGTAGTTTATATCCACAAGACCATGCTTGTCAATTTTCCAACCTTGATTTTCAATCGGATCGAACCATTCACACTTGAACAATACGATCTTTGCAGGTTCTCTGCCATAATTATATGTCAACTCCACAATCTCTCGCAAGATGCCAAAGAAATCATTTCCTGGATCGACGTCTTTGTAGTTCGAAGATTTGATACACAGACAACTATTTTTCGTGGAATCAAGATCCAGGAAGCTGTCTCTGATCGGAGCATTTGCCGACTTCAACCTAAAGTCATTCACACAGTAACTTGGCCATATTTTAACGGCAATAATTGGTCCCTTGGCAAGAGTTCTAATTAATTCAATTTTGGATGAAATTAGACGATCGACCTGAATACCAAAGAAGAGATAGTAAGTTATTTATTACTCAGTTGCATTATAAGAGACCATTAATTATCGAGCTGCTTACATATTCGCTCAACCAAGAAGAAAAATGATCTCTCATTTCTTGTTCTAATGCTTCGTCTATTAGGTAGGGTCTAACCGACCTCAACTCATCATTATATGTGCTAAAAAATAACAAAGTAACCGCCAATTAGTACAATAATATTAGCTTATACTATTACATTGAGATGACGTAAACTCATCATAAATTACTTACCCCTCTAGCATCTCCACTTTATCCTCGTCACAATTGAGTAATATATACAACTGGGCAGCCCTTAGCCTTCGTCATTCAAATATCTCTTCATCATTTTCCCCGAAGGCTTTTCGGACGCATTGAATACTTTCAGTATTCCATCATTAGATTCTTGATAATCATCATCATTTTTCGGAGCCCTCGTTCTATTCGTAGCAACATAAGATTTGAAATACGACGAGCAGAAGTTTGTAATCTCCTCGAGAATATAGGCTTCACAAATAGATCCCTCGACCCGAGCCTTGTTTTTTACCTTCCTCTTTAGGTGGTTCAAATGTCGCTCAAATGGGTACATCCATCGATAACCGATGGGCCCACCAACACATGCCTCGTAGGAAACATGAATTAGCAAATGTCCCATGGAGTCAAAGAATCCAGGAGGAAATACCTTCTCGAGCTTGCACAATGTTATCGCAATATCGTTCTCCTGCTTTTCTAGACGATCGACAAGCAACATAGTAGAACAAAAATCTCTGAAGAATATGCTAAGCTCGGTCAATGGATCCCAAACAACTTGGGGTAAGAATTCTCGAAATATAATTGGAATTAACCTCTCCATGAATACGTGACAATCATAGCTCTTCATACCTGTCAGTTTATTCTCCTTAAGGTCGATGCATCTTCTAAAGTTTGAAATATACCCGTCTAAAAATTTTAGACCTTGAATCCACCTACAAAGTCTCACTTTATCCTCCTTCTCCAGTGAGAAAATTGCCTTAGGCTGCTTCAACTTCCCATTCTTCTCCTCTATCAAATGCAATACAGGACGTCTACATATTTCTTCCAAGTCCAATCTAGCCTTTGGATTGTCTTTTGTCTTCCCCTTTACGTCCACTACAGTATTAATTATGTTGTCAAACACATTCTTCTCGATATGCATGACATCAAGGTTATGTCTAATCAGATTGGTGCTCCAATATGGCAGATCCCAGAATATACTCCTCTTCGTCCAGTTATGAGTGCGACCAAATCTGTCACACTTGTAGCCCTTAGCAGGCTCTTCAATAGCTCTCGGTAAATCTTTTACCTCTTTCCATATCGTGTATCTGGGTCACCTTGGGGGTGGATTAGCCTTCTCCACAATGCCAGCATAAAAAGTATTCATGTTCCTCCGGTACGGATGATCCTTCGGCAGGAATTATCGATGACAATCAAAGAAGCACGGTTTGCCTCCGTATTTCAAACGGAAAGCATTAGTGCGGTCCATACAATACGGACATGAAAGACGACCATACGAGCTCCATCCAGATAACATTCCATAGGCCGAAAAGTCGTTGATGGTCCACATAAGTGATGTCCGCATCTAAAAATTTTGTTTTCTAGAAATATCATACGTGTTGGAACCTACTTCCCACAGCTGATTCAACTCATCAATCAATGGCTGTAAATACACATCGATGTTTTTTTTCGGATTGTTCGAACCTGGGATAATAACGGTGAGAAACATATACGGAGTCTTCATGCACATCCAAGGCGGTAGATTATACGGAGTGACGATCACAGGCCAACACGAATACTGGGATCCCAAAAGTTTGAATGGGGTAAAACCATCGTAGCAGAGACCCAATCTGAAATTACGCGGATCAGAAGCAAAATTTGGATACTCTTGATCAAAGTGCTTTCATGCTTCTCCATCAGATGGGTGATCCAACACTCCCTCGGTTTGTTCCCATTTATGCCAACTCATGTTTTATGCAGTTTCCTTCACCATAAATAACCGCTACATTCGCAGCGTCTACGGCAAGTAGTGCATCAAATCGGTAGGCTTCCTTGCACCAACAGACTTTCCTCTACCACTGCCCTTGTAGCGATCAGCGCCACAAAATCTGTAGGCATCTTCATCCTTGTCGTCTTTGTAGTACAACATGCACCCATTGCGATTGCATCAATTTTCTCGTATCCCATCCAGAGCAATCTCACCATCCTCTTAGACCAGCAAAAATCTTTAGGCAACTTAGCACCCTCAGGCAATATTTCTATAATCAACTCCATAAGTCGGTTGTAGTAATCTTACGACATGTAAAAATCAGACTTGATGCTCAACAATCTTGTAACCACCTCCAACGGTGAATGATCCTCACAACCATGATATAATGGAGTCCTTGCATTCTTTAGCAACTCCATGAACTTTGTAGCATCGGCGTTCGGTGCCTCCTTACGTGCATCATGATTGTCCGGATAGAAACTAGGCCCCTCCGCACCAAAAACTATGTTCACCAACCTATCGTCATAAGCAGCGTGGTTGTGGACATCCACATAAGGCTCATACTCTAATGCTAAAGACACAAGTTCTTCGTGCGTGCTCCACTGATAGTAATTCAGCGTGAAACCCTTTAAGTATAAATGATATGTGACTTCCACTTCTGGATGATATTTCAAGTTGCGATATCTCACACACGGACACTTAATTTTTGTATCATCCATGTACTAAGGGAACGCCTTGGCAAACTGTAGGAACTGCTGTACACCCTCTATGAATTCATCCCGCACATCACACATGTCATCAGGATGAAGGTTGTACATCCATGAACGATTCCGAAAGTAGTAATTCATATCCATTTGAAGATAATTCTGCAAAGATAGATACACTTATTCGATTATATTGTCAAAATGGATGCATAGACACATGAGTATTAAATGAATGTCGTAACGTGTTCAATGTCAGCCCTTCTCTTCGAAGAAAGTTTACTTCTGCAAGCCTTTTAAGGCTTTCAGAATTCTACCGAATTTCAGGAAAATAATAAAAAATGCAAAGTATTATAATTTTCTTTTCTAGGATTTTTCGTTCTTTATTTTTTTACTATTTCTTACTCTTTTCGTTCTTTGTCTTTTATCATATTTTTCTGAAATCTATAGAAGTCTAAAAGCCTCAAAAAGTCTAGAATCCCAAGTAATCATGACATATCCTTCATATATGGCTACTAGAGATCTTTTTCAAAACCACCCATATTATCTCCCTAGGTACTTATCATAAACCTTTTCTAAGCCAATAAAAATTATGTTCTATGTTGCAGGGACACGGGGATAGTTAAAATTGAGACTAGAATAGGCAAGTCAAAAACAAGCTTGCCGCAAGGTCAAAATCGTAAGCTCGACCAACAATTTGGAGACATGTAACTTTTGATCCACTACTTGTTATATTTTTGTAGCGGCGTCGTCGTTTCTATACAACTACCGAACATTAATGCAACGGCTAGTTCTATATATTCATTAACAAGCCATAGCGATTTGTTTACCAAATCTTGATGGCACCATTCGCAACAACAAAAAACCTAATGATCCTTTGACAGCCATTGTTATGTGCCACGGCCTTCTATTTCTACTAATTAACTTCTCGTGCCATTAATTGGACAGTCTAAGGTAATCATGGTTGTGACATTTATGCGGTAGAACAACTAATTAAAGAGATGGTGCACTTGATAATATAGTACTTGATTCATCGTAACAACGTCAAACATTTGTCGCTTATTACCAGCATTATATTTGTGCCAACTATAAGATGATCTACCAAATATCGTGACTGTGGGATAAATTACAAAAAGCTTCTCATTAGAATTTCGTCTTTTGTATAAAAAGACCTATTAATCAAAATCGCAAGCTCGACCAAAAATATGCATATAAATATATATGTACATGACCAAGGATTAGCGTTTACCTGGGTTATCGGGTTAAGGGGCTGGAAGCGGGGGCTGGAGGTGGGGGGCTGTAGGTGGAGAGGGCTGGAGGAGGGGCTGGAGGAGGGGCTGGAGGAGGGGGCTAGCTGGAGGAGGGGACTGGAGGAGGGGGCTGGAGACGGGAGGGGCTGGAGGATGGGGCTGGAGGCGGGGGAGCTGGAGACGGTCGAGAAAGAGGGGGTTGGGTGCCAGAGGGGAGAGAGGGGGTCGGGTGCCGGAGGGGAGAGAGGGGGTCGGGTGCTGGAGGGGAGATGTCACGACCCGGTCCCAATTGCTTGGGTCGAATCGGATCATGCCCAGCCTGCACCGTTGTTGAGACGGCGGCAGTAAGCTGTTCAGTAGCAGGTAACCATACAACAACACTATATTTGTCACAACTCAACATTCGAAAATTTAAAACTTTATTAAACTTTTACATGAAATAAAAGATACAACTTAAACCATTTTTTTTTATACATCATGAATAAAAGAAAACTCTAGGCAAACAGCTCAGCAATCTCGAATTCCTCGTCTTGGGATCGCGTAACAAAGCCTCATCAGTGATACCTAAAATGTTGGGTCTCCAGTCAGGAGGGAGCAAAGTACAATTACGAATATCCAATAATTCAAATAATAATTTGAAATTTGCAATGTTAAACAATTTGAAATACTTTAACAATATTTTTCACAATTCTACAATTGAAAACAATGTGATTTGAGTAGGTAACGAACTATGACCGGCTTGGGATGATTCAATTATATCCTAATGATACGGTCCGGCCTATCCCCATGTATATGAGGAATCAGCTCGCACAATCAATGATGCAATATAGGGGTATTGGTCATAGACGCTACACTACTCCCCCAATATCCCGAGTCAATCAGATTCAATCAATGAGTCAATATTCGAACTCTAGGAGAGAGTTCCGTGTAGCAATGTGGTTTAAAATTGCAATAAAACAATTACTAGATAAATTACCAAATAGACATAACTGCACTTGCCTTTGTTTTAGAATGACTGGATAGACGAGTCGGTACCGAAGAGGAACGTCAGTTGTAACTTCGAGTTCCTACAGTTGAGAACTCGACTTAGATCCTTGAATAACCAGACTAAGTGTGCTAGTTGCAATCTCTAGTAGTAAGTCCTAGTCAGGTTTTAAGTTGTATTAATTTACAGCTAACGATTACGTCGCAACTACGTGCGTTGATTAACCGGTTAATTGGATTATTTGGAAAATAACGCGAGAATCAATTTAACTTTGGAAAACTTAGTGTTTTGTAATATATTTATAAAAATACAATTTCTTTTAGTGATAAACCGTGAATTAATAATATTTTATTTATTTTAGCTAAACTCGTAATTAACCACTAAATTACGTTCTAAACTACGAATATGCGATAATCACAAAAACCACCCAAATCACATCCACCAGAAATAAAATAAAATAACTACGCTACACAAATACATTGGCACAGCTAATGGTCCTAGGGTGGGCTTATGCCCGATACATCTTTCTTTTACATTAAATAAGAAAATGACTGAATTATTAAATAAAATGCAGAATTTAAATGACTATAATATTTAGCCTAGAAATAAAATAATAAATAAAAGAATCTGAGAGTCTCAGACTCGGTCCATTCCTCAAATTCGGTTTATGCCTCAACGTCCGGTCGAACCAGTGCGTTTGCATTTCGCCGGGGGCCCACAGACCGGTACGGTCGTCGCCCGAAAATCGGTTTAGAAAATCATTTTCGAAAGCCAGTTTTGAAATCAATTAAAAATATAATTTTGTAAAAATTTGGGCAGCACTTCCTCTATTCCGGGACAAACCCAAAACTGGGAAGCGCGCCAACAAAACACCTGCAAAATGTCCCAAACCAGGGAAAACCCATTTCCAACCAAAATAGTCCACAGAAATATCCACCAAAACAATTCCAACATCACAGAAAATAATTCCAATCCACCGAATAATTCCCGAAAAGTCCGGGAATCCAATATCCATCCATTTTACGCCAACCCAGCAAATAAAACACAGGCAATCGAACTAACGCAGCTAATCGAAATATAAAACGCAGCTATCCGGATTCCCAGGAGGGAATCGGGGGACCGATCTATCATCATTGACTCACAGGAGGGACGAACTACTCTGATTATCAGAAATTACCCAAAATCCGTTGGCGGGGAGCCGCAGGAAAAACTCGGGAAAGGAATCCGAACTAAATCGGCAGCAGGTAGAAGATCCCGAACAGCGGGAAAGTCCACAGGAAGGGTGCTCGACAGCACAGCGGGGACTGCCGGCCTCGGGAACGGCAGCGGACACCGCGGAAGGCCGCGGAGAGCTCGCGGAAGGCGGCGCTCGCGAAGAGGGTCGACCACAGAAGGCAGCGGGGGCTGCTGGCGTGGGGAGGAGTTGGCCACGAGGGTGGCGGGCGGCCTCGGGAACCCTCGCCGGAGACGCGGGGCTTCGCCGGAGCAAGGGGGTTCGCTGGAGCGGGGCTCTGGCGCGCGGGAATCGCGGAGAGTGGCACGGATCCGGCCGGAGATCCGGCGGGGAGGCGCACGGGTGCGCGCTGGAGCACGCGGAGGCGGCCGGGCGGAGCGGGTCTCCGGTGGTCGGCAGGAGAACAGGGCGCCGGCGGGGAGTGAGGGTTCGCGCGTGGGGTGAGGAGCTCGGGTTTGGGGGAAAACCCACAGAGAGAGAGGAAGAGAGTTTGGAATGGGTTCTGTGAGGAACTCTTCTCCACAGGAATATGGAAACGTGAGAGAGAGAGAGAGAAGAGTTAGAGTTTTGAGTGAGAGAGGAAACGTGGGTTCTGTGAAAGAAAGGACGTGGGGAGAGGTTATTAAGAGAGTGGGGGTGTGGGTTTGAGTAAATAGAGGGAGATGGAGAGTTGGGGAGTTGATGGGTTGGGAGTTACAAGAGAGTTTTCTTTTCCTTCTGTTCGTGAGTGAGGTGGGGATGAGGAATGGAGTAATTAAGGGAGTAGTGGGGAGAGATATTAGGTAGAGTGCTTACCAATTCAAAAGGGAGAAGGTTGCTGGTCCTTCGGGACCAGCCAAAGACTAGTTTTTTTTTTTTTTAATTTATATTATAAGGATTAAACCAAAAATCAGAATTGAGAAAGAAAGAAATGGCTCAGGCCTGGGTCTGGGCTCGAAAACAAAAAGCCAAGTTGTTATAATTTTCAAAATTCTTTTCCATCCAAAAATATTTAATAGTAATATAATAATAATTTCGAAATACTAATAAATCACTAATTAATAATAATTTACAAACTATGGGTTTCACAGGAGAGAGGGGGTCGGAAGCCGGAGGGAAGGAGAGAGGGGGTCGGTAATCGTCACTAACTAGCGATGTTTATCGACTTATCAGCAACGACAATTTTTTTAGTTAAAATTGCGTCGCTGCACATCACGGATCGTCGCTAACAGTGACGTTCTACGACATTTGTCCCTTTCGTCGCTAAATTCCTTTGCTTTAGCGACGTTTTACTTAAACGTCGCTAATTTCGTCGGTAATATGACTTATTTTGGTAGTGAAGGGCTGGTAGATTGGTCAACATTTTTATTTGCAACACCTTCAATATACTCTTCTATAGCTTCATCCATTGGAAGAGTGGTTGTCTTTCTACACGTGGCTCTATTTCCTCCTTCCTACTTCAAATGATTGTGTCCAAAATATCCACAACTGGAAAGGTTGTAGGAACCCATTCATATTCAACTGGTTGTTTGATATACTGCTCATTATGAAGTCAGTGGAAACAAAATGAGGCGGGATATTTGTTGCTTGGCTTCCACAAGATAGTCGAAAGAGCGAAGCCATAAATTGATCAATTTTAAGTGGCATACCCATAAGACTTGTTATCTTCATTATGTCCAAACGCTCCATAATCGAGGATGTATGTTCGTGAATCTAACCCATATTGGAACTGAAATCAAATGTTCTCGCTCAAACTTCGAATCTACCATCCACCTTCCCAGAATTATAAGTCGATTATCAAACGTCCACGACCCACTTTGTAAGACCCGGTCCATATCCTCGTGTCGTTTGGATCTAACAAGAAAGTACCCATTTTTTTCTTACATATAGGTCCAATGCTCCTATAGGTTTCTAAACTCTATTAATGTACGCCTTTAGATGACCATAATATGGCTTAGTTCCTATTACATGTAGCATAAGTGTGAATCTCCACGCCCCCGATGTAACATCTAGATCTTTTGACGTAACCACATGTACTTTCCTTGAACTAAATTTTTTGGTTCGACATATTGGAGATCAAACTCAATATAATTTGGGATGGTTTACATAAATTAGCCCATGTCACTTGAGCCTCCTTCGAAACTCTGACTATTAGCGGTTCAGGCGTATGCCCTAGGTCACCGCACATCGACGTGGCACCGTCGGGAAGGCATGTCACCCTGAGACAATATAGCTCGGCATGGCATCGATCAAGATGGCATATCACCCTGAGTTGCCGCAGATCGGTTTGTCACCGATCGAGAAAGCGTACCCTTATAGCCTCTTTTGCCCAATTATCAAGTCCACCTCTCCGTCCCATAGAAATACCACCTACGCCGCCTTCTACATGTCCCCTGGATAAAATCCAACTGGAACTATTTTTCCCAGATAACCCAAAATCTCCATCATCTATCGAGTCTTCCATCTTCTTCTCGATTGAATCATTTGCCATCCCCTTAAATCATTCTCCGAACTCCTCTCACATCAACTCCTTCCCCTTATAACGATTTTGATTAAAAATTGGTGAAAACCCTAATCCATCGCTGTCACAGTCACAATCCTTTGTCTCCATTATATATATATATATATATATATATATATATATATATATATATATATATATATATATATATATAAGAAGGTAATTGTCTCCTGTCCGAAGGCTTATAAACTCGGCCTAAACGCCACACTCCCAACCCGAAGGCCTACACCTGCACCATATTGTATCGCACCCATACCTGCATCTGGCTTGTACTCCGGCTGCCCTCACATTATTTTCCTATAGGAAATTAAATGTGGTTTCCCTATTGCTCGAACCTGCAATCAATGGGGATATGCATCATTTAAATCACCTGAGCGCGTGTGTTTGTGTGTATATATATATATATATATATATATATATATTTTTTTTTTTTTTTATATATATATATATATATATATATATATATATATATATATTCCAATGCCCCCCCCCCCTCCCCCCTCCTCCATGAGAAATTATTAGGTGCTCCCGGCTCACCACTGGACGTGCTGAGTGGTGAGCCCGGGCCAATGAACAATTGACACTTGGAATAACAAATTAATCCCATATTTTCCACATCATAACCGGACAATTCATAAGTTAGCTTAATATTAATATTAATATTAATATTAATTTTGATATTAATATTAATATTAATGTTAATCTTAGTATTAATGATAATATTAATATTAATATTAATATTAATGTTAATATTAATGTTAAGTTTAATATCAATGTTAATGTTAATCGTAGTATTAATGTTAATATTAATGTTAATATTAATATTAATTTTCATGTTAATGTTAATATTAATATTAATATTAATATTATTGTTAATATTAATTTTACTGTTAACATTAATGTTAATCTTAATATTAATTTTAATGATAATATTAATATTATTGATTCTGTTAGTATTTTTTGTTGTCTTTAACATCAATGTTAATATTAATTTCAATGTTAATATTAATATTAATTTAAATGTTAATATTAATATTACTATTATTGTTAATATTAATTTTACTGTTAATATAAATGTTAATCTTAATATTAATTTTAATGTTAATATTAATATGATTGATTTTGTTAGCATTTTTCGTTATTTTTTCATATCCGGTTATGATGTGGAAAATATGGAATTAATTTGTTATTCCAAGGGTCAATTGTTCATTGGCCCGGGCTCACCACTCAGCACGTCCAGTGGTGAGCCGGGAGCATCTAATAATTTCTCCTCCTCCATAGGCGTTCCTCGGCGCCGCACCGCCAATCCCTTCCCGTCTTTCCCGTTCGCCCGTCCTCCTTTTCTTCCTTTTTCCCCACTTCTCTCCCCCCTTCCACGCCCCCCCCCCCCCCCCCTTTTATTCCCCTCCCCCTCCCCTCCTGCCCTTCACATGCCTGCCTCCTTTCCGGAGGTGGTGGCGGTGGCCCGCCTTCAATTCCCCCTTCACCGGCTTCCCATATGGGATCTCGGCCCGCACTCCTATTTCCTTCCAGTGAAGCCCTGCCATCAAGTTCTCGGAAGAGGAGTTGTCCCAGGCGGTCTCCCATTTAGGTTTGTACTGGTCTGCAAATTCCCTGATGGCAGGCCTCTGTTGATGGGGTTCGATAGGCTTTGCGGATCTTCCCCTTTGGGGTCCCATCTTTGTGGGCATTTTGGCCCCACGGCACCTCCTGCTATGGCCCTCACTCGAGGCTAATTTTTTCGTCTTTGAGCCAACAATCTCTGGTTCATCAAAGATAGCCCCATGAGGATTTTTTGCTGGTCTACCGATTTCTTCCCACTGCAGGAGTCTCCATTAGCTTCGGTTTGGGTCTCATTCCCCTTTCTTCCCGTCCATCTGGTATCCAGGATCGCCGACATCACTAGCTACCTTCCCCTTCCCACGGATCGGGTGACGACGGCGCTCTCTCGCCCAAGCTGTGCCAGGATTCTAGTGGAGCGAGACCTCTATTCTCCTATGCAACACTGAATGTACATCATTCTCCCCCACGGTTACAGTTTTTGGCAAGAGGTTATTTACGAGAGCTAGACTATCTGTTGCTCCTCCTGCTGCCATCAAGGATACTCCGCCTCCCAGTGCAATAGATCGACGCCCTCATCAGGTCCTGCCCAGGGTATAGATCTTGCATCCCCAACCCTTGGCCCCTATCCACTGGACCCCCCATCCAGAGCTCCAAGGAAAAAGTGCACCAACCATCAACAGCCTAAGCATCCTCTTCGGGCACGTATAACTTAGACGGACTTACAGTAGTATTCCGTCATGTCGGATGCATTAGACGACACCAACGAAGAATTTATCGCCGCACCAGTGATACCCCTGCGGACGGACACTCCCATGAGGCTTTTAAATAGGTTATAGATCTTTCAATTCTCTCCGGTATCCCTGACCCGCCCCGTCCCTCAGATGAGGTTCCATCAAACGTCGATTCAGAAGGTGCCATCATCCTTGCCAACTACTGGTCCATCTTGGAGGCATCAGATGTTCTCCCTCCCCTCTCAGAGATTCTCCCACCCTACCCCTCCATCCCTACTTCTCCTGCTTCAGGCACCTCCTTATCCATGATCCACCGTATCGTTTTTCCCCTTCTCCCGAGCCCCTTCTTCTCTTCCTACCTCCCCTCTATCTGAGTAGCTCCAAGAAGGCAAAAGGCCAGGCTTCCGCATCGCTAGGGATGTTCCTCTGATCTGCTTCAAAGAAGAACCCCCAACATATGAATGATGAAGAGCTTCATGTTTTGGAATTGTAGGGGGATCGCGGGGTGACCCACTGTAAATAGAATCATACTCCTCACTAAGTCTCATCAGATTTCAATTTTGGCTATCATCGAGGCCAAGGTTTCGGACCACCTGATCAATAAGTTCAGAGTCAAGCTTGGCTTCCAACAAGATTTCGACAATAGAAAGGGCACTTGGATCTTCATAGACAAGGAGGCGCCCTCTCGCCTTGTCTCCACAACGGACCAAGAGATCACCATCGAAGTTCTCCAATAGCAAGCATCGCCTCCATTCTTCTTCTCTGTGGTTTACGGCCATACTAGCAAGATTCAAAGGAGGGCCTTTGGGATACTCTGCTCTCTCTCAACTTGTCGGGTTCGCTTTGGCTAGTTTGTGGAGATTTTAACGCTATTTTCTCTCCTTTCGAGCGTATTGGGGGGCTTCTGGCGAACGTCGAGTCAATTTTTAAGTTCAATCAATTCATCTTCGATGCCCTACTTTCTTCGCTCCCGTTCACCATCCCTTCCTTTACTTGGAACAACAACCGGATCATCTTGCAAAACCAACAATCCAGGCTCGACAAAATCTTGGTGAACCACTACTGGCTTCTCAGGACGTACCACAACCATATGTGTCTCACCTTAGCCGCCTGGGGTCGGACCATTGCCCCCTCCTCTTGAAGTTTTCTTCCAGCAAAGAATCCCCATATAGATCATTCAAATTACAAAAAATTTGGATGCCCCACCCCCTCTTCCTCGACACACTCCAGAGAGCTTGGCTGGTTAACTCTCACCTTAATCCTCTGTCCCGGTTGGTCAACAAACTCTACGACACTAACAGAGCACTCGCCACTTGGAGCCGGAGCGTCTTTGGCAACATCTTTCAAGCGGTGCAAGATACGAAATCCTTGGCGGCCCTGTTCGAGGCGGCGTTCAAGTTGTCCGCTTCCTCCGTCAAGGCATAGCTCGGGAGTATCTCCAAAGCACTCTACACACAGAATCAGAATTTTGGAGACAAAAGGCCAAGCTGCATTGGAACGCAGAGGGCGACTACAACTCAAGGTTCTTTCATGCCTGCTTCGAGAGCAAGCGGGCCAAATTATTCATCCATGGGGTGGAGGATCAGAATGGCAACGTTTAATCCTCATCCGCTGACAACAGTAAGGCTGTCTGCCAATTCTTTGACGCTCTCTTCACTAAAGCTTATGTGCTCCCAGACCCCAATCTCCTCTCGAACGTTTCGTGGATGGTCACCGACGAAGCTGACGCCGACATCTGCTCTCCTATTTTTGAAGTGGAGCTCTAGTCCGCGCTCCTTGCTCTCGAACCCGATAGCACCACGGGAACAGACGGGTTCAATGGCCATTCCTACCGGTACTGCTGGACGATCATTAAGGAGGACCTGGTGGAGGTAGGGAATACCTTCATTAAGGGGCTTCATTATCCCAAGGCGATCTCCAACACACTGCTCGTCCTCATCCCTAAGAGCTCAAATCCTTCTTCTTTCTCCGACTACCAGCCAATAAGCCTTTATACCTTCTTCAACAAACTGGTATCCAAAGTGCTGTCATCGCGGATGGCAACGCTTCTTCCCGAGTTGATATCGGAAGAACAAAGCAGTTTCGTAAAAAACCAAAAAATCATAGAGAATATCCTTCTAGCCCAAGAGTTGATCTCTGGTATGAATGAACCTAACAGGGGGAACATCGCCATCAAGCTCGACATGGAGAAGACCTATGATCGGCTTGACTGGCAATGATTAATCTGGGTGCTCCGGCTCATGGGCTTCTCGGAAAGATGGATCAACATCCTTTGGGGGGTCGTTAGTGATGTGTGGATGTCCCCTGTCATCAATAATGTAGCCTTGAAAGCATTCAAAATCTCTCAGGGCGTGCGCCAAGGTGATCCTTTTTCCTCCTCTCTCTTCATTCTGGCGGCAGAGATGCTCAGTCGAAACATGGTCGCGCAGAGCACCCACAGAAGGAACTTGTGATATCGGGCCACGAGCGGCTGCCCAATCACCTCGCACCTTGCTTTTGCTAACGACATCTTGATTTTTGCCAATGGCGATCAACGGATTATACAGCAAATCAGCGGGTTGCTGGCCAGATATGAGTGGGCATCGGGCCAACGTGTTAACCAAGAAAATAGTCGCATCTTCGTCCCGGACATCCTCAACTGGTTGGCTAGGCAAGTGTTAGGCTCGGTCTCCGGAATCCATGTCGCTTTGTGTAAGCCTCCTGAATTTTCGAGATTTATTTTCAAATTTTCTAAATAATTTATTCTCGATAATTCTTTTTAATTGATTAATTTTGATCATTAAATGCTCTTTACCGTGACTTAGAATTCTAGAGCATCAGGGATGCCAGTCTCTGGAAACTTCCTTCTTGAAGCTTGTAGTAGACGAGATTATCTTCACATTAATATTTCGTATCCCATTCGAACTTATTCCCTTGTACTCTTTTTGCTTCGTGCAAGTTCGGGTCAATTTAGACTATTTAATTATTAATTGAATTCCCACTCTTTTCTTTGATCATTATATGTACGTTACCATGACATATAATTTAGGAGCACCAGACTAGTCTTTTTCTTGAAACCAACTTCTCATGCATGATCTACTCAAGACACACTTCACCCATGACCTTCGTGTCCCACTCAGACACACCATCTTGTGCTTCATTTCTTTGCACAACTTTTGGGTCAATTTAGGCCAATTAATTATCTACCATAATTTGTGACCTGACTTCCAATTTAATTTCGAGACCCGACATCGATCCAACCTAGCCGACCCCAAATATGGACATGGCCCACATGAAGCCTACTACCCGTATGATACTTGTGTCCCATTTATTTGAGCTCCCACATGCTACTTATTTACCCATGATTATAAACACCTATTTAAATTCGATTATTGCATCATGTCCGATTTTGACCCAACCCGGCTCGATCGAACCCAGTCCAAGCTTCATATTACCCTCTCTCATGACACCCTCACTTTCCTTTCTCAAAACTAATATTAAATACCCTTTCTACCTATTTTTATATTCGATGGAAAATTCTGTTTATTAAAAATCCCTAGGAAATATCTAATCCTCATTTAACCCTAGCCATTGGATTATCCTATTTAATCCTAGCCCTCCATCCCTATAGCAGCCAACACAACACCCCCTAGCCTAGTGGCCGGCCCTAACATTTAGGGAATCCCCTTTTATCTCTCTATTTCCCACTCTCATTAATTTCCCACACACAACAATTACAACTCACCTTTTTCTCTCTCTTTCTAAAAAATTCCCACACACAGTAGCTTCTTCCCTTCTCCCCCCGAGCTCAGCCCACCCCATGGCCGACCTCACCTCCTCCCTGGCCGCGCCGCCACCACCCTGGCTGAGCACGGCCGAGCAACACTACCAGCCTCCACCTCATTCCCGAACCCCTCCTCATTCTTCACATCATCCTCCCACACCACATCCAACCACCACCACATCCGACGCTACCACCTCCACCAGTTTGCCGCACCACCTGCCGCCCTTGTTGCTCGTCGTGGCCACGCGCCGTGCCGCCACCAGCAGTGCGCAGCTGCTGCAACTGCAGCAGCGAGCTACAGCCGGCCGGAGGCCACTGGCCACGCGCGTGCAGGCGCTGCCGTCGGCCGCCGCCGCCGTGGCCGGCCCCCCTCTCCCGAGGTGGGCGAACACCGGTGACCCCCCTGGGTGCGTCGTCTCCCTCCCCGGTGCGACGTATAGGCAATTCGTACATTTTGTACGAATTCCCGCCGTGACGCGCACGGAATCAAGTCCGATTATACACCCCGTCGCAGCAACTTTGTGCACGATTTTTGAAAAATCCGACCGTTGGATCGGCGATTTCTTCGCTCCGTAACAATTTCGGTATATCCATCTTCACTCTCCTAAATTTTTGTTCGTTAATTTTATCGTTTGATACATCAAAACCGGCCACCAAGTTGACCGTTTAAATTGTATAAATTTTGGACAGTTTCGCGGAGCCAACTTCGTCGGCTTGTATCTCCTCCACCGCATCTCCATTTGGCGTGCTACCAGTTTCTGTGCATAGCTAGTATAACCCTCTTCCTACTCCTCCAGTTTCGTTTCATTGTGAGCACGTTTGATTGGTTGAATTCGACGTCAAAGTTGGTCGTCCGAATTCGTAATTTCCAAGTTGTAAAATTTTATTTTTGAACCCGGGACTCCGGATTCAATTTATGACACCACCAGTAGACTCGTAGCATTGTTCTAGAACATTTTTATATAAAGTTTGTTAGATTTGGAGGACGTGGGACCTGGCACACATTTCGGTACAAAGCGGGCCCCACAGTCCGGGTCAACGGGTCGTTTTGAGATCGGCTCATCGGAATCCAATTCTGGATATACCGTTGAGTTCGTATCGTCATTCTGGACTCGTTGACATATAATTTGCTGAGTTTTGAGGACATTGGCTCTGACACGCTTTTTCGTGCAAATGGGAATTCTAATATCCAGGTCAACGGACCAATTTGAGATCGGGTCAACGGAATCCAATTCTGGATATACCGTTGGATTCGTATCGTCATTCTAGATTCTTAGACATATAATTTGTTAGGTTTATTGGACTAGTATTCTTGCACGTTTTTGGTGCAAAGCGGGTCCGACACGGACACCGTTTTGACCCGAAATTACCTTTTTTCTCTGTGTCCAAATTGGACTTATCGATAGGCTATCTTAGCTGATTTGACCATTCTGGACACGTTGGTGATGTTTGTTTTATCATCCGACAATGTTTGTAGATATTTCTCTGTGTATTACCTTTTATTCTAATTAATCCTTATTTAGTTCGTATTTCAGAATTAGTACAACGAAACTGAGATCAGTCGATTCCAGTGATCTCACATCGCTGAAATTGGCAAGATGATCATGTGGATCATTGTGATAAGATGATTAACCTTAACGTTGATTATCTTATCTCGATTTACGTATCGTAGGTTTCGATGTACGAATAACGAGGTACAACTTGATATTTTAATTCTTAATTTAGAGTGATCCTGTTTGACCAAGATGGATGGTATCTTGGTAGATAAATATTAGGAATAGTGTGTTTAGACTAGTTTTGACCTCGGTTGACCAAGTTTGACTGCTTTGACCAAAAGTCAACTTTCAGTCAACACTTGGCCTAAAAATATCTAGAACTCGACCAGAGTTGACCAGTTGACCAAAAGTTAACTATTAGTCAACATTAGCCTAGTTTGACCTAGAGTTGACCAGAGTTGACTAAAGTTGATCAGTTGACCAAAAGTTAACTGTAAGTCAACCCTTGATCCAGTTTGACCTAGTTTGACTTGGTTTGACTTCTTGTGACCTAGTGTGACTCAGTGTGACCTAGTTTGACTTAGTTGACTGAGACTGACCTAGATTACGTAGCTTATATTATAGAATCAAGCCTAACACTGTTGAACCCTAATTAGCTTATATGTATCTTATCTTTAGGTCTGTGGCATCACTCTGAGCATCGACCCCATTTGACAGCTCAGGACCGCAGGCGAGTACATTCACTGATAGTTTTTATTGTCTTGATATCTGTTATATCTGATTCAGTTGTAGTGTCTTACTCAATTTCCAGTCACGATAGTTCACGGACTAGTAAACGTTGGATCATGACATGAGATGTTGTTCCTGAATTTTCTTGGTATATATGTACATTTCCTGTCTTGTTCCCTGTACTTGTATAGTCACCGATTCCTGAGAGGGAGTAGCTATCCTCTTAGGGAATCCCGTGTCAAGATGTGTCATATCCAGGTCCATTATACTATTCGGGGATAGAGAATTATTAGGGGTTATGTTATCAAAGCCACCCTGTCACTATATTCTTGTGCTCGTGCCACTCTTCCCTCACGTAGGGTGTAGCGAGATCCTATTTACCTTGTGCTCGTTATCCAGGTTGGCCGGTATGACTTTCCGTTGAGGTCACCGCGGATTGTCGGGCCAAGTGGATAGCATGTCCTGTCACTTATCCCAAGCCGATCACATAACGCTCTAATAATTCAAGGCACATTTTATATTTACTTTATCTTATCTTATATCCTGCTCTGTTCTACATTCAGTACTTTCTTACCATGCTATGATATTCAGTTACTCACATGTTCTACATGTCTTTATGTTGTACCTTGATTGGAGACTAAGTTCTGCTCAGGAGAAGGGTTACAACCCCGGTCCTTGTTTGGTTTAAGGGTTGTAACTCATCTTTCGAACGGTTCCCAAGACTTCCTATATCTTTCTCTTGTATTTCATTATATTGTCTCTTATAGAATTTATCAATTCACATGGAACTGCTGTTAGTGTTTGTACTTGCTCATTTTCCTGATAGAATACCGTTGATAATATTTAGAAGTTGTTATACCATTATTGGACTTCATGATGTTGCTAGCTGAGGTGGATCTCACTATCCTCCTATGTGAGTTGCCTGGTAGTTATCCTTAGTTGGTCTTGTTTTTTCTTCCTTATTTTTCTGTCTTATGATTCCTTCTAGTAGTTTTTATTGTTCTTGTGCCTTAGTTATCTTTTCTGTCTTATCCTCTTTAGATGTTGGGTTGTGATTGAGTATATTTGTAGTTCATAGACCTTCTAGATGTAGTGTATATTTATTGGATACTAGACAGCGTTATACCGCCGATACTGCGGCGTAGGCTGGGCGTGGCCCACGTATTCGTATCCGTATATTCGGGTGCGGGTCATGACACTTTGCCTCCTTTTGTGTACCTGGTGTGCCTTCTGTCCTTCGGCCGACGCAAAGCCAAATTTTTTGAACAAATCATACGCAAGATCCAGAGGACGATCAAGGGGTGGCATCTCAACCTGCTTTTGCTGGGAGGACGGCTAATCCTGCTCGAACACGTCATCGCCTCCATGCCCATTTTCCTTCTATCGGTTTACAATCCCTCCAAGAAGGTTCTAAATGTGCTGGAGACCTCCTTCATTCATTTTCTATAGGGTCGCACTGCCGACGGCCTCTGTAGATGTTGGACAAGCGTGGTCCTCCATTGTTTGTCCTACCCAGGAATGCGTCTTTGGCTTGCGACATCTTGGAGAGGTGGCGAAAGCTTTCTTTATCAAGTTTTGGTGGAAACTTCTTACCAAACATTCCCTATGGCGCCGATATTAAAGCGAGGTACTTCAAGAATCGCCACCCGGTAACTGCCTCTGGTAACAGTAAAGCAACGCTCATTTGGCGTAGGCTACTGGAGGATGGAGCCCTTGTTGAGCCTCTTATCCATCTGTGGGTGGGGTCGGACTACACCAAGCTTATCGGCGAACAATGGCTCGAATGTGGCCGTCTCGCAACCGGTCCCTCACATGCTGGCACTCGTATCCATGAGCTATGGCTGGCCGATCATTAGGACTTTCAACGAGTGAACCTGCTCTTTGGCCCCTAGCGGAGGCGTCTTTGCAGGCCTCTAGTATTTTCGCGGAACCTATTCCGGATGCTTTGTTCTTGAGCGCCAACCAGGGAGGGAGTTTCTCGACCGCATCATTTTGGCAGGCGACTAGACTTCACTATTCGATTATCCCATTCTGGGTTTCCCTTTGGAACGGTGACATCCCGCTCAAATGGTCGATCCTTGTTTGGTGCAGCGTTCTCAACAAATTGCCCACCGACGACAGAGTGCAGGGACTGGGTTTCTTCTTGGCTTCCTGTTGTCATTGCTACTCGTTCCTATCGACTGAAATCGTGAACTATTTATTCTTTTCGGAAGACACGACAGTCGATGTCTAGAAGATCTTCCACCCCTCCAACGGGTCACCGCCTTTCGAATCCCTGCTTCTTTTCCCTTCCTCAGATCCGAATATCGCCCCAAAACGGATGATGGAGCTGGCGGCCATTTTTTGGGTTCTATGGAAGAACCGGAACAAATTCAGATACGAAGGGCATCCCTTGCTGATGCACAGGTTGGTAACGGAGATCAGGAGACAGATTAATAAGAGATCTGCATGTCGCGCTTTTCTCACGGGGTTTGGTTAAGGCATCGGTGGTGTTTTGCTTCTCTGCCTATTTCTTTATTTTGGCTCTGGTATACTTTTGTATTGTATACGTTTTGTAGGGGGTGTTTGAGGCATGATGTTGTAGTTGGGCTCTTTAGCCACCCCTTCTTTTCCTTTCTTTCTTTCTTGGCCATTGGCCTAATATATCATGCCTAATCTTTTCCTTTCCTTCTTTCTTGGACATTGGCCTAATATATCATGCCTTTCCCTATATATATATATATATATATATATATATATATATATATATATATATATATATATATATATATATATATATTTGTTATTTGGATTTTATAATGAATTTATTATTCAAAGAGAAACCAAATAAACAAATAATTTTGATGATAAAAATACTATTTTGATGATGACCGACCAAACAACCCCCAATGAACCCAACCAAACAAACCAACAAAAAACCTAACCAACCAAACAAATCCAAAAAAATCCCCACCATGCTTGATTTCTGCCAGTCAGACTGGCAGATTCCACCAGTCTAGTAGAATCTATTGAAATTTTGATTTTTCATAAACTTCTTCATGTACCGAAATCATCTGGCTCTTATGGTTAGCGATGAGAGATATAACCTCCTTGGCTAGGTGGGCGATCTCGAGATAGAACTGTGGGGGAGGTATATAGGTGTCTGTGTGTGTGTGTGAAAATTAGGGGGCATTGGGCCCAAATGGCATGCAACATAGCGTGCACAAAGTCACATGCGTTATGCCGGACATCACAAAAAAAAAAACTTCTTCATGTCTTTCCTATCTTTTTAAAATTAGTTTCTTGATAAAAAAAAAGTTTTTGTAAATTTGTAGGATGTGTGTATGTGAAAATTGGGGGTAGTGGACCCAAATATATACAATACAGCGTGCACAAAATCTCGTACATTACAACGGGCATCACAAAAAACAAAATTCTTCATGTCTTTTGTTGTGAAAATAGAAAAAGAGAAAGAGAATAAATGAGTAGCCAGGAAGAATGTACGTAGCTTTTATCATTGATAAAATATATAGAGGGAATAGGATAGAGGTTGTTGTGGGAATGGATAAGGGCATCCATATTTGGGTTTATCCAAATCACAACACTCCCCCTTGGATTCCCACTTTAATTATCGCTTCATTAAAACTTTTCTAAGGAAAACTCCATTTTTTGGAAAAAAAAAATCCATAGAAAAGAAAAGAGTACAATAATATTCTTCAGGAATATGATTCTTCAAGAATCCAAGTGGGTGCTACTTATACTGTCTCGTTAAAAACCTTTCAAAGGAAAAACTCAGTGGAAAAAAAACCTCAACGAAGAAAAAGAGTACAATGTGCAAAGACATACTTCAAGATGTCTCCATTAACATCTTCATGATTCTTGCATCTACTAGATGCTCCCCTCAGAAATATTACATTCTTGTCTTTACATTAATACAAAATAAATAAAAAAATCAACCCCCAATACAATTTAAATATTACATCTCACCTCAACACTTTATTTATCTATACATTTATACTCATATCCTTATGAAGAGGTTGCGGGCTTTATCTGTGTTTCTTGAAAGCTTGCAACTATCTCTGATATGTTGAACTGTTGAAAACATAGTCCTGCACATTCTTATGTTTGCTCCATTAATTGTAAGAGAGATTGTCGTAGTATTTTGTTCTATTTATCTCCAAAATACCTGCAACATTGTTTAGTAAAAATATACCTTGTTTGTGATATCCTCTTAAGGAGGATCAGATAAATATCCTGTATTTGTATATCTCATTATATCAAAACATGAATTAAATCAAGAATGATATGTCATTCAAGTGTCTATGTGTAGATGCATATTAGCAGGTTTACATAAAATATTGTGATGAGTTAATGACAATAAAGGATGGTACTTCAAGACCCAGAACGTTCTTTCATTCTTTCAGCGGGTCCTGACCATTATATACTACTCATATTTTTACATAAAATATTGTGATGAGTTAATGACAATAAAAGATGGTACTTCAAGACCCAGAACGTTCTTTCATTCTTTCAGCGGATCCTGACCATTATATACTTCTCATATTAAATCTCTTCAGAAGATTTATCTTTATAGGAGATTATCTCTTCGGAATATTTATATTATCTTATCTTATCTTTTCAGAAGATTATAGTAGATCTCTTCTAAAGATTCATCTTTTCATGCGATTACATGAGATCTCTTCTGGAAATTTATCTTTATCTCTTCTGGAGATTCCTTACTCTTAGGAGATTCCAATCTCTTGATCAGAAGATTCTAATCTCTTTGGGAGATTCCAATCTCTTTAGGAGATTCCAATCTCTTCGGGTGATTCTTTATCTCTTCGGAAGATATTTCAAATCTCTTCAGAAGATACTATCATATTTTTTCTCTCTTCAGGAGATCTTCTCTTCGGGAGGTACTTTTTTGTAAATATACGATAGTTTTAACGAATCCGTTCAGGAATCTCTTCATATAACTTACATTTATTATTAGATCTTTTCTTAGACATATACTCAATGAGCCAATCACATTCTTCCAGATGGTTTTACTTTATATATGGCTCATTTGCAAATCCTTCGGTGATAGCATAATAATTTTAAATCTTTCAAGGATATACCTAAAAATTTAAATCCCTTGGAGATTTCATGTAAATCTTATCGTCTAGGTTATATATCATGACCGGAGAATATATTTATTCATATTTTATTCATGATCATTTCGAGAATTCTTGAGCTAACATTGCTCTTATACATTTGGATCTCTATTTGTTACAAACACCCATTCAAAACTTGTCGAATTTATTCCTTTTGGGTTTTGTATATAGGATAAATATCCCACGTTTTACGAGAGATATTGCATCATTTTCTACCTTCAAGGATTATTCGTAGTTTAGTGTTATCATTTATTTTATCACCCTTTTAATTTTTATTTAATAATGTCATCTGTGACAAACTTTTTGATTATAAATCTCTCTTGAACATAGATATTTTGGGTACCGGTACCTCTTTCTCAGTCTCTTCTAGGAGCTGAAGTATATCAGCGACTAGAGCGATATACTTTGAGAAATTGGATCTTTGGTTCATGACATCTTCCGGATCATCATGAACTTTCTCTATAGGAGATGCTTCTGCAGGAGCTGCTTCTTCAAAATTATTTAGGGTGTGTTATATTATTCGACCTCTTCTTCTGGAGAGAAGAACCTTTAGAATTTTTAATATTATTCGGTTCTTTTGGTACGTCTATTACAAAATAAATACATAGTTGGTATATCTATTTATACAGCATAATTGAGTAAACATCTAATAATTTATTTGTAATAAAATACAAGAAATAGTTTCTCCTAGTTTAGTCAAAAGTAGATAATGTAGAAGTATGCCATGGTATGTTCTTCTGGAATGATATTTTATGACGTTCTTCTAGAACAATGATTCAAGACATTCTTCTAGAACGATGCTTTACGACGTTCTTCTAGAACGATAATTCACGACGTTCTTCTTAGAACGATAATGTATCTTCTTCTTAAATCCCCTAACGGTGAGAATTCTGTCTTATTAACGTGACATATATAAAAAAATCTTATGTCTAGAATATATAATAATCTAAAAAGATAAATATAAAAATTATAATTCACAAAACATAGATGTCAATATTATAGTTTCAAAAAATATATAAGCCAAAAATGTGCAATTCGAAACTATGCTACTAGTTATTCAGATATAATCTTCAGGATTGATGGTTTAGAAATAAACTTATCCTTGAGATCAAGAGTGTATGCAGATACAATCTTCAGGATTGATGGTAAGAGATGATCACACGAATTAGTTTTCATAAGTCTTATCATCACTGCTTTGGGTGTTCATTGTTTTGGGTGTCTTGTCTATCATGTCACAATTTACAAGTTATAGGATGATTTGGCTTCTGGCTCACAATGGACCCGTATGATTGAGCTTCTGGCTTAACGTAGTATATGACTTGACATCCCTAATGTGAGTAACGTGATCCTTAGTGAATAGCTAGATAATCTCTCTTGGACGAACTTTTAGTTCCCTAGGACGAACTTCTGGTTCTTCTCTCAAATTTATTTTTTATTGTCCTCGTTCATGATTTCGATATGATACACGTTAGTCCTTATGTTCTTAAACTCAATAATTTTTGTTTTCTTCTGAAATTATGAGAGTATAAGATATTTTGTATAAGTAGCTGGGTTTTATTGGATAAAATTAAGTATGCTTTGCCGGAGTCTTCAATAATATAAGCATGACCAGCTATCATGGATACTACTTTCAATCTAGTATTTATATTGGAGAAAAAGATCATAACCATAAGGATGGTGTTGATAGTAGCACTATCAGTCATGCATAAGATGTCTTTATCTAGTTTTTCCATGGATTTCAGTTTCTAGATATGACAATATTTATCAATAGTTGCAAATAAAGATATTATTAATCAATAGTAATAATTCTAAATATAGAACTTCGGGTCTATGATAGTTGGTAGGACAATGATGTATCCATAGTATCCCTACGAATAGAACAACCTTATGTCACCAACTTTAAAATTTCTAATTTATATGAGGTTTGCAACTTTAAAATATATGCACCTATGAAATAACAACATTCAGGTTGGTGTTTGTAGGACAACTATACATAGAACTTCAGGTCTATTTAGTTTATTAGAAATTCTAAAGTAGCATCAACCATATTTTATGAATGTCAATTTTGGCCATTCGAGGGACAGCAATCTGCTGCGGCCTACAAAAGTTAGTTTGCGGGCGACTAGTTTTCCTCGGACATGCATCACAACTCCTGTCATGCATGCACCCATTTGGGCTAGTATAAAACTCAAATAATTTGTATCACTTCACAAATAAAATCACAAAAACGAAGCGACATGATCATATTACATTTTTTGTACCACAAAAATGAAGTAATTTGTATTAATTTATTAATAACACATGTCATGCATGTCGACAGTATCTTATCACATGCAACTAATATATTATATTTTCGTATTTCTTAAAGTGCCGAATTATGAGATGTGCAATTTTGCATATTAAGACCCAATCTAAAACAAATCAAGCCTTCTTATTGTACAACTAGAGTCCTTACTACTAGGAAAATAATTCTTTCATTTTTATCTACACATTCCATTATTCAACATAGAGAGAAAACATGATACAATCAAATAAACAAGATACTTTGCCTTTTAATAGTAGAACAATTGACATAAAATTTGTATTAATTATTTCTTTCAATGTGCATTAGGAACAAGTTTGATGATATTCAAAAGTAAAGCAGCAAGGGCAAAGGGCTATAAAATATCACATCTTCTGAATGTCGAGTTTAGTAAAACATGTCGACCATGGTTGGCTAATGTAAATTTGTGTTAATAACCACAAACATATTCAGGATCATAAAATGTTCTCTTTTTTCCCTTCCCATACAAGATAATAGAGTAGAAAGCCTCTTGATTATGCAAAATCAAAGATAATACCATGTAATAATATATTAATAAAAGAAAATGACATATTAAACAACATGCAGCATTGACAAGTTGTTCTAGAAACTAACCAAAAAATAACATTTCCTTCCTTATGTTGTTTCAAACAAGCTAACCACATGCAGCATTCATATTTATGTGAAAAATTAAGGCCTCGTTTGGTTACCGGAATTTGAGTTTGAAAAAGGAAAGTGATTCCTTTCCTATGTTTGGGAGCCAAAAAAAAGTTGTTGGAAAGGAAAAATGATTCCCAAGTGGTAGGAAAATAGGGGAGAAAGTTGTTCCTCCCATTTATCTAAGGAATCACTTTTCCTCCAACTTTCCCGCATTTATTACAAAAAATTTTGACCAAAATATCCATGTTCATAATATTATTTACCATTTTTATCCATAATATCTTTTAGACAAAAATATTTCTGAGTAATAATTATTTTTATTAGCACGAGGGTATTTTTGAAAAATTGACTTGATTTTGTTTCTTTTCCTTACAAACACCAAACACTATAATGAAAATTAAAGATATATTTCGGCTATAATTCCGATCTTTCCAAACACCGGAAAGAAAAGTTTATAGGAATTATAATTTCCTAAAGGAAAGGAAGTACCAAGGAATCAGTTTCTTCTCCTTTCCATTCCGCGAACCAAACGTGGCCTAAAGGTTAAGAAGAAATTCCATATATTTGTTATGTCATACGGAACAAGATAGATAACGTCCAATCTATTTAAAAGTCAATAGCAGTAACAGAAACAGAAATTTACAAGCTTCTAGCACACCGAGTTCGTCTAGAAAAAGATTTTAAAAAAAAACTTGCGGCTCGATGGATTTTTTATTTTGTATTTGCATGCAGAACACTCAGCTTGACTTGCTAACAACCTCAACTTGTGAATAAGCTATAATTCTAGTATCGATACAAAATAAAGCACAAATCCAAGGCCTAATGGATTTTATTTCATGTTAGAGTCAAATCGGTCGTTAAAGCATGATTCCATAAACTTGATGAAATGTTTATTTTTTTTATACAAAATACACAATACGTATCAACAAACATTAGGCAACTTGTTTCAAAGCCACGGTCTTCCATTAGAAATAGATGATAAATACAAAAAGGACAGAAACCCTATTGAATCATAGAAAGCACTAACGAAGTAAACAAAAACCACTTACATAAATCATTGGATTCTCGCACAATAAAATTAAGGGAGGATTTATGAAATGCCCAAAAACTAAAAAAGTTTTATGTAAAATCCACCGTTAAAAAAACTTTCATCGCGTGCCCAGAATTAGAGAAACTTATCCAAAACGGGTTCCAAATGACCATTTTGCCCTTCCTTTTAATTTATTGAAAACACCCACGAAACTTAAAAGAAACGTTTTGATACTTCATCTTCTTCCATACGCTGCTTACTTTTGAATCTAGGTTTTCTCCTCAAAAATCTTCAAAAACTCGTCGGAAAATTTCGGAAAGACCGGGACAAACGGCAAAAGTGCTAAAACGGAGGTCTAAACATCATTTTTTTGCGATTCTAAAATTTCGGAAGGCCGTCTATGGTGAGGCGGTTACTTTCAGTCTCCTCGACGATACGCTCATTTTGCGACAAACGGGACCTCGTTTCGACCTCCCAGTCAAAAGTTATGGCTCTCCAAAGTTTCAGCTGACCATAAAATGCAGGAGAATGGTCATTCTCCATGTTAGAACACGAAAAATGTTAATTTCGCATGAGGATGGTCATTCTCCGTCTTAATTTACACGGATAATGACATTCTCCATCTTAATTTACACGGAGAATGACCATTCTCCGTGCTAAATTACACGGAGAATGACTATTCTCCGTCTTAATTTACACGGAGAATGTCATTCTCCGTGTAGTTTATCACGGAGAATGGTCATTCCAGTGTTAAAACACAGGAGAATGACCATTCTCCGTGTTAGAAACACGGAGAATTCCACTCTCCGTGTTAAATAAAACGGAGAATGTTATTCTCCGTGTTAAATAAAACGGAGAATAGCATTCTCCGTGTAATTTAGTACGGAGAATGGTCATTTCCGTGTTAAAACGCAGGAGAATGGCATTCTCCGTTTTTAATAAAACGGAAAATGACGTTCTCCGTGTTAAATAAAACGGAGAATGGTCATTCTCCGTGTTAAATAAAACGGAGAATGGTCATTCTCCGTGTAATTTAGCACGGAGAATGGTCATTTCAGTGTTAAAATGCAGGAGAATGGCCATTCTCCGTGTTAAAAATACGGAGAATGTCATTCTCCATTTTAAATAAAACGGAGAATGGCATTCTCCGTGTTAATTTGCACAAAGAATGGTCATTCTCCGTGTTAAATAAAACGGAGAATGGTCATTCTCCGTGTAATTTAGCACGGAGAATGGTCATTTCCGTGTTAAAGCGCAGGAGAATGGTCATTCTCCGTGTTAGAAACACGGAGAATGTCATTGTTTTAAATAAAACGGAGAATGGAATTCTCCGTGTTAATTTACACTGAGAATGGTCATTTCCAGTGTTAAAACGTAGGAGAATGGCCATTCTCCGTGTAATTTAGTTTTTTCAGGAATAAAGAGTTTCGTTCTTCTTTCAAAGCGATGATAATTCTTATGGAAAAGAAAAAGAAAGATCTTCTCTCCACAATTGACGTTGATGAAGATGATGATGATGGTGATGATGATGACAAGCGATGATCTGAGTTCGACCGAAGAAAAGCACACCGAACTACGAACGATCTTTGCGATCTCTGCTGAAGATGAGAGCAATGGAATTCAGATTTTCCGTGAAGAAGAAGAAGACGAAAATCGCAATCCAGATCTGAGTTTTTTGAATCCAAATACATATAGATGACCAATTCGTACGGAAGGGTAGTTTCGGTATTATAAAAATAGCAGTTTCTAGCGGGTGGCATCTAAAAGGGAATCTTAGAATATTTAACGTGAAAATACTTAATTCTGGGCATTTCATAAAACTCATCCAGCGGGTGGGCATTTCATAAAAGCCCATCCCGAAATTGGGTTTCTCAGCAATTTCCAGTAAAATTAACCTGGAGAACTTGTTGGATACATTCCAAATGTGCTGTCTTTCACAAGAAATGACGAAATTACCGAACAAAGGATATAAACAATAATGAAGTAAAAGATGTTCTCTGCTGAAATGTTTATTTTTATATAGACCATATTCGACACTAATGTTCTCTATGGAATCATAAAATATTCACAAGATCTAAAGTTTGTGTTGCTAAGTCCTTAACAAATACATGGCCTCTTTGTCGATTGTCCCACCATTCAACTGACCCACAATAATTAACAGCATAATTCGTCACGACCCTCACCCCGTTTAGGAGCACGAAGACGTGGGTACGTCCAGCCTACGTCGTAGTGTCAGCGGTAGAATGATATATAGGTCGTCTATATTATCTAACATCTAGCCATATCAAATATATCATGTCATCTCCGCACGGAGGTATAATGTGACATAAAATATATAATCTCAATCACAAGATCTAAAGGAAGATAAAGCACGATATTAGAATAGAAGATAAAGAAGTTAAACTGAAATAATAGTAATGTCATCGAAACACATGAGTTTAGATGTCTAAAACAATAAATACATATCCTGAATAGTATAATAAGTCTCAAACCCACATTCGGAACAATCCGATAAAATATGAAATACTAAGAACTCTAGAACACTACTAAGGCACTCTCTACTGAGCAAAATCCTCATGAGCCTCTTGTGTGCATCCCTCGTATACCCCATGCTCATAGTAGGTAGGACAACAGTCTAAGCCATCTGAAAAATATATCCAGTCAGGATTAGAGCAAAGTACAACTCAAATAGCAGTTCCAATTAATTGACAAGTACTATAAAAATATAAATAATAATGTAATTCTTGATGAACAATTTATAGAGATAAAGTACAAATGGAAGAGACGGGTGAATATAGAGCAATAGGTGTATAGGGAGTAATATGAAAATGTAAAGGCAAACATATATGTAATAAAGAGGAAAACCTATCATGCAAGGTACACAACTAACAAGTCCAGAATATCTGTGTCTAAAAACCAGTGTTTTGAAATACCAAGTTCACATGTGAACAGCTAGAGGGTAATATCCTGCAAACCATACACATCTGTGTATGGCCGCTATTATTCTAGTAAGACCATGGGGTAGAAAGGGTATGTTCACACATCTCCTAGGTATTTCCTGCCCGACCAGTACACATGGATCCAAGTCTCGATACGTAAATCAATAATCCAGAATAGATACATTAGTCTAGTAATTCATTAGTGCAGTAAAGAGTCCATAGGCATGAAACTACCTATCTCAAGTCAAGAAATCCATACAATACCAATCCGTATGTCCATTGTGTCGGAATCAAGATAGAACACTAATATAAACATGCATCATAGGATATATCAAAAAATGAAAACTATCAGAGAATGTACTCGCATGTCGTCTTGAGCAATAAATGTGAGTCGAGGCCCAAAGTGGAGTCACAAGAACCTAGATATGAGGTACACATAAATTGGTGTTTTTAAGTGAGTTAAACATGGTTTTCTAGTGTGTGATATGCAATCTAGGTCCATTCTAGGTCAATGTTTATTCAAAGTTGACTTTTGGTCAACTGGTCAACCCTGGTCCAACCCTAGTCAAACCGTCTATCTAGGTTAGGTTAACCTTAATTCAAGTCATTACTTACCTAGATACCCTATCTATATGTATATTGGATATTACCTACATCATATCTATTAGGTATCACCCTACCTACTAATATCCTACTAAATTTGGTAGGTAACCCTTTACCTAAACCTTAACTACGTAGATAGGTATCTACTTACCTTACCTAAATTAGGAAATTTATATTACCTATCCTAGGTAACTACTTACCTTAGTTTGATAGGTATATTCAATACCTATACCTAGATTAGGTAAATCACATCTTCTATTAGACTTTCCTACCACATCATTCCCTCATCAATCTTAACCAAAATGGCCAAAACCCTTACCTCCTAACCTGTTGCCACTGCCCATGCTAAAGCTAATGCAAAGGCAACAGCAATGCAAAGCATGCTGCTGCTAAATACAAGCCAAAGCAATGTAAGGCTGCTGCCAAGTGCAGCCCAAACACTTTGACTGCAGCAGTGCAAGGTGCTCTGCTCATCTTACTCCTCCTCACTTATCTAGGCATTGCCCTGGCCAACACAGGGCCTACAGACCCTTGTTGCTAGGGGCCTCCCCTGCCTCACACAGGGAGGATTCCCTGATGCTACTGCCAAAGGCTTTACAGCCTGCTAAAGCAAGGCAATTGCTGCCAAGTGAGCATGCTACAATGTAGCCTGCAGTTGCTAATGCTCCTGCCAAGTGCAGGCAATGGCCAAGTGCCTCTAACACCCAACGACTCTCACACCTTCATGTCACTTGGACACTAACTCAAGACCTTCACTCAACTAACACTACACTGATACTAACTCTAACACACTAATTTATCCTTACACTCACTGCACTTCACTCTCCTCTCTCCAATTTACTTTAACACACACATTGAACTTACTAATATACTAGACACTGACACTCATACATCTGGACACTCAAAATAATGCCCATGCCCTCACTGACTGACACTAAAAAAAGTCACTGAAGCCCTCATTGATACATGGACTGTTTTACTGAGAATTTCCTATGGCCAAGTGGCTAACGCCAATGCCAGACCACTGAGAATAGGCCAAGCCCATGCCCTCACTCTAAACTGGAAAAGACTCTGAACTTCTCTCTGATACTTGAACCAAATGCACTGATACCTACTGACACATACTACACTGAATAATAACTTAAAGACCTGCATTGGCCAAGTCAAACCCGAGCCACACTCTTGAGTTTCCTGCATAATGGCTCATTCACTGAACTGATACTCAAATCCCTAGCACTAATATGACACTCACATACACATTAAGCCCTACCCTGACCTATGCAAGCATCCACAGGCTAAACCAAGGCAAGCCAAGGCCTAGGCTACTGGTTCCCTGCCCTGCTCTGCTGTGGGCTTGAACAGAGTGTATGGTGACTGACACAAAAAAAGAAATTGAATAATTGGTGGACTGAACCTGGATGTAAATTGGACTGCACACACAATTGTATCATTTGATACTAATAGGCAAATACATGGACTGAATAAAGGATAACTGGATCTTATATTCAAAAGAAAACTGAACAAGACATCTTTCTACATCATATGGACTGTTCAATAGGTAATTAAGCCTATCATTCAAGAGGCTGATCGTTTCATAGATGAGATAGAACCTCTAAGACTGTACATGGCTATGTGGACTGATACTCAAGGAGTATCAGTCAACTGGTACAGGAAATGGGACTGACCTCAATATAATCAAAGGTTAGTACATGTAATATAATCGACTGATCAAAATAACTATGCAAGACTGAACCCTCTTTACTGCTACACCTGAACTGATGCTAAAACTAAACTAAAACAAAGGGACTGACATATGTATCCTGAACATAACATAGAGCAGGGGACAACATAAATGGACTGTACAGGAGCTCCTAAAAGATTACTCATATAGCTTAATCAAAACTGAGCAAGTAGACTGTAACAAATGAGGATAGGAATAAGCAATGATAGGGACTGATATTCAATGGAGCTTATACAAAGAAATACCAACCTCCCTAAAAGACTCAGACATTCACTGGATCAACCAAGGAATGGTTTGGCAATGTTCAAGGAGGACTGATACATATCAGTCTTACCTATCTCAAAACTGATACCATATGACATTGGGACTGAACCAATGTATCACCCTGAGCCATCACTTGATGACTGATACCAGCTACTCCTATACTCGAGCCTCTTCCTGACTGCAACTGAACTGTAGGGCTGATCATTCAAATGGGGACTGTTTAGTGGATAACAAGGTTGATATTCAAATCAGTAAGGATTTAACCCAAATGCAGGACAACAAAATATAACTAATGACTGCAACAGGGTGCTTCCACTTGCCTATGCAGGAAGGACCAATTTCTCTTACCTGCACTCACTGTCCCGACACCACTATGATACACTGATACCTCAAATACTCCACTCCCTTTTCCAGTCCCCATATATCTAATTTTCCCTATATATTTATTTATTTATTTATTTATTTACTTTTTATCAAAACCTCCACTTTTATTCGAATCAAGGCGCAAAATGCCGAGGCCTTTACGAGTAAGCCTAAAGTAATACGCCAATAGCACAAAAATATAAAAAATGACACCAAATGCAGGAGGCAGGAGACCGCCTCTCGGACGACCCTCGAAAGACCGGTCAAGTGAGCAAGGATTTCCAGAAATCCTTCTGTCCGTGTTTGCAATTTTTGCGAACTTTGAGCGTCTGTCTGAGAACTTCCCGGATCAGTTGATTGGACGAATATTGGTGGCCCTCGTATCTGAATTTATTGCGGTTCTTCCATAAAACTCACGTGATGGCGGCTGCGACGATCTGGTGGCCGTGCGAGGCATTACCCCAATTAGCAAGAAAATCGTTGAAGCTCCCACAGGCCTGGGTCTGACTACAACGAAGCGTAGACCATACCCGAGCGGCTGAGTCCCTGGAAGAAATAATGTGGTCGATAGTTTCATACTGTTTCGCTGTGCAGCAGTGACAAGCTGAAGCTAAACTGAAGTCGATGGAATTAAGAGCGTCGTCAATGGGGAGCTTCAGGCGGAACGCTCTCCAAATCAGAAAGGACCATTTTTTTGGGATACAAGAATGTCAGAAGGGAGCTATGATGGGGGAAGGCGCACCTATGCCCCGGACTATACTTTTGGTCGAAGCTTAAGAGAATGATACGTTGTCCGAAATGGACCACTACAGAGAGTCGGGGTCCGTCCTGATCTTCTGTCCGGCGTCAAGGAGGACGCCAGCTTCCTCTTCTCTGACCCATTCGCGAGCCCTCTTCTAGTTCCATTCGCCCGTGCCATCCCACAGATCTTTGATCCTGCAGAAGGTAGGGGCCATCGGGTGCTAGTGAAGGAGGTTATCCCCAGAGCAACGTTTAAGGAATAGTGAGGATTCACTCGAACCTAGCTTAAGATGAATCAGAGGCTTTGCGAGGTGCCTCCCGTGCAGGATATGATGCAAAGACGTACGTAGAAGATCTGCAGTTAAAGTCGATGACGAACGGATGGGTGTGCTTGAAGTATCTGGCCTTCATAAACCTCGCCCAAAGGTTACCGCTCACTCGAAGCTTCCACTACAGCTTCATCGTGCTAGCATCAACGACATGCGACAGCCTGGTAAAGCCTAGACCTCCCTTTGCGGTGGGTCTGGACATGGTGTCCCAACTAGCCCAATGATTCATATTGTTACCATCGCAATGACCCAGGAGGAAGTTGGCAAAGAGGTTCTCAATGGAGGTGAGCACCTTCTTAAGGGGGAGCAGGTGGCTAGGGTGTATATGGGGATGAAGGAATGTACATGTTGGATCAAAATCATTTTTCCACCAGACGATAAGATTGAGTTGTGTCATCCTACAATTTTTTTTCGAATTTTTCTTACCATACCTTCGAAGATTCATGCGTTAGATCAGTCGTACACCAATGGACACCCTAAGTAGGAAAAATATGGGAATGCTACGGCGAAGGAGGTAATGTTGGTGAGAGTAGAGGCATGATCTCTGTTGGTTTTGTGGTGGACATAGATGACGCTCTTATCGGGGTTGACGCGCTGACCCGAGCACTTGGCGTATCTCTACAGCGTGTTGTGAACCACTTCTACTGGTCCGACGTAGCCGGAGGAGAAGATGAGGATATCGTCAGCATACGCCAGATGGGTAATGATCGGTCAACTGCTGGTAGTGTGAAAATGCTTGAAATGAGGAGTACCCACTATTTTGTTCAGATTTCTGCTCAGAGCTTCCGCGATAATGATGAAGATGGTGGAAGAAAGGGGGGGGTCTCCTTGTCTGACACAGTGGCTTGTTTTGAAGAAGCCTTCTGCTTGGCCATTAATAACCGTGGAGAACCACGAGTTACTGATCGATCTCCACACAACGTTGGTCCATGCTTCTGAAAACCCGAAGGCCCTGAAAACCCAAATCATGAATTGCCAGTCCAGCCTATCGTACGCCTTCTCTATGTCCATCTTGATTGTAATGTTACCGCCTCTAGATGGTAATTTCATGCAAGCGATCATTTCCTGGGCCATCAGAATATTGTCTGAGATGTTCCGGTCGTGGACAAAGCCACTCTGTTTTTCAGAGATAAGCTTTGGCAGAAGCCCGGACATGCGGTTGGCGATGATCTTGGAGATGATTTTGTTGGTAAAAGTGCACAAACTTATAGGACTGAAGTCTTTGAAGGTCGTTGGGTTATCCTGCTTGGGGATGAGAATCAAGTTAGCGCAGGAAATCGATCTGGGGTACCTAGCACCTTGGAAGAAAGTAGTGGTCGCATCATGATCTGACTTGATGATGTCCCAGCACGATCTGAAGAACACACCCGAGAAGCCGTCGGGACCGGGAGTATTTTGCTCGTTCAGAGCCCATACTGTCTCCTTGACTTCATGCTCGGAAGGAGGAGCTGCAACTGAATTTTGTCTCTGTCATCAATCAGGCGAGGGATCTCAGCTAGGAATTCTTCGTTCATGATGATGGTGTCTTTGGTGAACAGCTTAATGTAGAAATTGGCAGCCGCTGATTGAATACTCCGTTGGTCTTTGATGATTTGTCCATCCTCGTTCGTAATTTGGTGGAGGTTGAGCTGTTGTCTGCGCCCCTTGACACAAGAGTGGAAGTCGGCAGAGTTTTTGTCTCCGTCATTGTCCCAGGTCAACCTGGCTTTTTGTTTCCAGAAATCGTTCTCAACTTTAAGTCAGAATTTCAACAATGCTCTGGTAAGGTTGAGGGAGGCACGAGCAGCTGAAGATCTGTCGGTGGCAAAAAGGGCTTTCGTACAGGTGACATCATCTTTGGCCGTACGAAAATGTCGCCGAAAGCTTCCTTACTCCATGTAGAGAGAGCTTTCTTGCTGGCTTTTAGTTTTTTTTTCAATAGGAACAAGGGGGTCCAATGCGTCTACACTACTCCAAGCGTCAGCAACAATGCTTGTAAACTGTAGGTGGTGGCTCCAGAAGTCGAGGAAGCAGAAGATTTTCTGAATTTGCTTCGATTTGCTGCTAATTTTAATGATGAGAGGGGAGTGATCTGATTCGGTCGTGTTAAGGTGCGAGAGATTGGCGATGATGTCTAAATTAGACCACTTCGGGTTGATGAGGGCACGATCAAGACGAGAATATTGCCGTCAGGCTCCCTCCTGCATGTTACACCAGGTGAAGGCGTTGCCAGCGTATTGAAGAGGGGCGAGGTGGGCGCTAAAAATGAAGTTGTTGAAGTCGTGTATGGCCGACGGAGGGGGAGGTCGACCGCCCGATTTTTCCTCACTGCAGGTAACAGTGTTGAAATCTCCGACACAAAGCCAGGGAAGATTGATGTGGGTTAGATGGGTGCCGTTCAGGTCTTCCCACAGCTGTCTGCGTTCAAGAATGTCGCAGCTGCCATGGACGGCAGATAAGAGAGAACGGGAGTGGAGCATGGGGTGTTCCACCCAACACGAGAGAGCCTGCCTCGAGTCGTGAATGATGCCATATTTAACGTCTGTAGCGAGGAGGATCCAAATATCATGGCAGCGGCTATCGCAGAGGGGAAGCCAAGCTGCAGTTGAATGGACCTGAGTTTATTATGAGAGATTTTAGGTTCGATAATTACGAGAATGTCGATTCTGTGAATTTTCCTAAGACTGTTGAGTCTTCTCATGGTAGGTTTGTTCCCGAGGCCCCTAACATTCTAAGAGATGATGTTAAGCATCAAGATTTCTGGGGAGATGGGGTTTGGTGAGTTTCGCAGCTAACCGGGTCCTCATGGCCATTGCCTCTTTGGTGCTTCCATTTTTGGATTTTTTTTGTTTTTGGATGCCACCTGTGTGTCCGCCATGATGTGTCTGCCCTTGTCAAGGTCAGTTGTATCTTCTTCGGGATGCATGTATTCCTCGCCTTCTATTTCTGTGAGAGCTCCATAGAAGCTGTTCTTGCTGGTGATGCCTGCGTTGATGCTCTGTTGCGGCCTGGCCACTGCATCTTACCCGATGTTGGCTAGGGTGGCCGCTTGGATGACGACCTCTATGTGGGTTGAAGAGGGGGCCTTCGGATCTTTGGGTTGGGGTTCTTGGTTTGCCTTCTCCTATTCTGATGTCGAATATTCTTCTTCTTTTTTTGCCTCTTTACCTGGTGCATCGTTGTGCACAGTGTCCTCTCCTGGGAAGTGGGCCCCCTCTGAGTCCTTTGTGAGGGAGGTCTCCTAAGATTCCTCTGTAAGATCAGTCGCAAGGATGTCAAATTTGTTGGTGAGATTTAAGGTTGGGGATTTGTGGAGAACAATGGCCCTTCCCTGGGGTGCTTGGTCTTGGGAAGGAGAGTAACCAGCACTGGTGTCAAATCTTATGTGGGAGTTAGGTAATGGAAGGAGTGGGGATTGTTGGGATTTTCTGGTCGGGTGGGGCGAAGATGCCTTCCTGATCGCTTTCTTCTTCAGCTAGGGGTGCACACGAAAACAGTGCTCTGTGGAGTGTCATCTCATGTGGCAGTGTTTGTAGAAGATGTTTTTATCATAAATGATTTGTTGAGTATGCATCTTATTTCCAAGGGATATTTGAATGTAATTGGAGAGGTCCTTCGATAAGATCCAGTTCCATGCTAATTTTGGCGTAGTTTCATTTGGTGAGGTTTCTAGTTTCTTCAGCCATCGCCATGAACGTACCGAAGGAGCTGGTAATCCTCTTGATAGCTGCGGGGGCGAAGCAAATGAGGGGGAGGTTCGAAAGGAGGATCCAAGCCGAAACGGTCGCTGAGTCTTCTTTGGTGGAGAACTCCGGAGACCATTTAACAATTTTCAAGATGTGAGAGTCAATCCAGCCTGTGCCTCTAGTCCAGACGTGCTTGTGGTTGGTCTTCGAGGAGAGATGTAGGAACAAGTGTTTGGGATCCATGGGTGCCACTCTGTATCCTGAGGTGAGATCCCAGCTGGCGATCACTTCCTGAACCCGCGACAACTTCGGGTAGCCGTTGGAGAATTTTAAAAAGAAAGTGTGTGGGAAGGTGGCCGACAAAGAAGTAATTTCTTCCTGGGTGGAAGGCACCATGATTTCTTTGGTTGCGGGCAAGAATTTGATTTCTAACAACTCGATTTCAGAAATCGGAGGGAAGTGGTTAGTGACGCGATCCGACCTTAGTTTGTCTGCATAAGAGATAGCAGTGTTGTTGAAGGAAGACGAAGAGGGGGCCAGTTGAGAGGAGTTCCAGGGAGAGGATGTCGAGCTGACCCCGTTGAGACAAGGCGTAGACTGAGATCCTACTCCGACGAGGAGACCTGAAGAGGGGGGCTGAACTCCTGAAGCCAGATCCACAGCTGGCTGATGCACCGCGAGGGAGTGCATAGACGAGGGAATAGTGCCACTAGAGGGCGCTGGGCTGAGGGAAGCCTGGGGTGGGCTGATGCTCTGATGGGCGGTGCTAGGGTGCAGGGGGCTGATGCTCTGACGGGCGGATGCTCTAGAGCCCGGGAGGGGGCGGATGCTCTGACTGGCGGCGCTACGGTACGCCAAGCAGGGGCAAGCCAAAAATGAGGCGCTGGAGGGGGATGAGAAAGAAACATTGCAGACAAGAGCGGATGGCGTCTGTGCTGGGATGACGTCCGGACGTACGTAGGATGAGGCGCCAGTGGGGCCAGGGATATGCGAGCAGCCGGATGTGAGGGCAGACCGAGCGCCTAGCGATGATAACCACGCTCCTGAAGCATAGCCAAGGGGCGCAACTCCTAGCTGTAGGCGCCCAAATATTTCTGTCTTAAAGGTGCCCAGCTATCTTTCTATTTAGGCGCCTCAGAATGAATGGCCACGTGGCAAGAATTTCTTAAATTATGCCATCATGAAGTCTGGCTGTACAGATTTAGGCCCCCTGATTGAGATAGGCGCCCTTCCAAGAATGTGCCCAGTTTTCTTAAATGTGCCTAAATGATGAAGCGTCATACTGGAATGATGCATATAAATCCACGTGGCGTGATGAGCTGTCATCTATATTGAACGTAGTGCACTACTCCGAGTTTCTCAAAGAACGTGCACATCACTTGGCCATGATCATGCACCTATTCAGCATGGATTGCCACATGTCAATGACACTCAGAAAAGTAATAGGCGTCCCTTTTGAAAAGTGGTGCACAGTGGCTTAGGTGCCTTTCCAGATAGGGTCGCCTGTCTTGAATAACTACTTGTTAGTTATTTCTTGTCTCTATAAATAGGGTCATGTTCTCCAAACGTACATAGGGAGAGAAGGGGTATAGTTACAGAATTCGTCTTATTTCCAGAATCTAAGCATTCTCATCTGTAATCAACCATTCAAAAGAGCGGGTTTTCTATCATTAGTCGAAGCCGAAGTTTTGTCGATACTTCTACACGGCCGAGTCATACAGAAGATTCTTCGTTAACAGAAGCTCCGAGACACGACAATAAGCTTGCTTTCTTCCGCAATCGCCTCGTCAAAGGGACAAAGCGGTCATCACTCAGACCGGACTCCTACAGTTGTACTTCCCCAGAATTCATTGTGCTCTTGTACGATTCTTTTAAATTTTGTAATAAAACTTTTTGTTTTTGCAAACAAAATGGCGAATCTGCTGGGGACAACCTTCTTCTCCGACGAGAAGGTGACAACTCAAGGTGATTTATCATTGATTGGTACTAAGAAAGAAATATTGGTCGTTAAATTCGACCAAACATCGTTCGAAGAGATGCTAGGCGCTCTTGGTGCTAAAATTGTTGTTGTGAACCAGGCCGGGCGCACTACAAAAGTGCGTGGCAACGCTCTGAAGGCACACCTCGAATGGGTGCCCAAATCTGCTGTTCCTATTTCTCCTGTGATGCCAACTCCTTCGGGAGAGACATCACATAGAGATAGGCGCCCGCTTGAGGGTGCCCATTCTCTCAAATCTACTGTTCCTATTTCTCTTGTGATGCCAACTCCTTCGGGAGGCGTATCACATAGAGATAGGCGCCCGCTTGAGGGTGCCCATTCTCTCAAATCTGCTATTGTTATTTCTTCTGTGATGCCAACTCCTTTGGAAGGCGCATCAGATAGAGATAGGTGCCCGCTTGAGGGCATGCATTCTCTCCAATCTGTTTTTACTACTTCACCAACAATAGATAATGTGCTAAATTCTGGATCTTTCAGCAAAGGCACTATGACTGTTCAAAGGTGTCGTATCTGGCGTGCTGAGAAATTGCGTGCACAACAGAAGGGGATGCTTCCTACTCCTCGTATGAATGAAGAACTTCCTACTATGCACATAAGTCGTAATACATGAGGAAAACTCCAAGTGCAACAGACTGAAATAATGATTGACACTGATATGTGCACCCTTCTTAATCGGCTTCGAGCCAAACTTAATCAAAATATATGCCCAATTACTAAACAAGCAATAGCGCCCACAAACTCTAAGCGCCCAAAATTTTTGTCTACCAATGTGGGCCATGTTCAAATGGTGGCGCCTATTGCCTTAGATCGCCCAAAGATGAATGCTAAAAATAAGAATCCCATCACCTATGATGCTGAATTAGGGGCTTCTTTATACCTTCAAGGGACCAACAAGGCTAAGAACATGTCATATCACCCCTCTTCCTCAGCTAATAAAATCGACCTTCGTGACCTGATTTCACAGAAATGGAAGGTCGTATCTCCATCTCAACCTACAGTGCACCATTGCAATGCACATGAGATCACAATCAAATGTTGTTGTAAAGCAGCCAAACGGTCAGTCTTTGATCGTCTTACCCTGGCCCGTCATGTCGAGGTATCTTCAGAAGATGAAGACGAATCAATATATACCTCCGTCAATATGACGACTCATCGCTCTCACGATACTGGGGGTAGCCCAAGACGTACGACATCTCGAACCCGTAATCATAGACCTCCGGTTCGAACCCATCGCTCATTTGATGGGGTTTATCGACATACCAGATCAAGGAGCCGAGCTACAATCGGTAAAGGAATCTTCCTTTCGACCAAGCTACAATCGATCAAAGGAATCTTTCTTTCGACCAAGAAACAATCGGTTAAAGGAATCTTTCTGACTTTGACCAAAATTTCTTAAGTCAAAGGAAACTATCCATCCCTTGTCCTGGGGGTAGTTCTTTATATGATTTTGATGCCGACAGTAAAAGTTTCGAGCGAAACATCTCATCTTCAATAGCTAGAGAAGTGACATCATATGTCATCAATGAGGAACAAGATATATCTAGCTCCAATAGTCAAGAGCAGAGAATTGCTGCCTTGGAGGCTGGGTTAAAGATCATGGCTGAAATGATGACAAACATGCATACTGTAATCATGGCACAACACACAGTTCCACCGGTTACGAACCCGATTCCGACCCAAGAACCTGTAACAATATCTGCTCCCATCAACACTAGATTGGGGATATAGTCTCCTCACACCACTTTAGTACCCGTTCAGACTTCCGAGTAAGTTTGGTGCTGGGGGTGGTATCATGCAGTCCCTCCACCCAACACACCAAATCAATCCACTAGTCTGCAACCATCGGAAGATGCTAATGAAGCCGCGAAACTTTTGCGTACTCAATTTGAAGCCTTTAAACAGAAAGACGGTCTGTAGAAGCTTGGCATCAAACAACCCTACACTATTGAATGGAAAGAAGTTCAGTTTCCACCCAAGTACAAATCTCTTACTATAATGTTGTTTGATGGCAGCACATCTCCAAGCCAGTACCTCAATCACTTTGAGGTAGTGACTGATCAACTCCAGCCAAATAATGCTTTACTAACTAGGGTATTTGTTGGTTGCTTTGCTGGTGCAGCTTATGACTGGTATCGCAGTTTACCAGAAGGTTGCATAACCTCTTTATCTGGATTCAAACAAATGTTTCTGGAACGATTTTATGAGGAAACAAATGACATGACTATGTCTGCCCTCATCAAAATCAAACAATGATTTAATAAAACTACTGAACGTTTCATTGAACTATTCCGTCGTGAGGCACTCAAAATGTCTCTCGGAACTCCAAATGCTTTGACTATAGAAACTTACAAATCAAACTTGTCTATAATCAGCATGTGGACTGGATCGGCATAGTTCCAGGATTGGCCTTCATTCATAGTGAATGCCAAGGCGATAGAAGAAAGTGCTGATAAATTCAAACAATTAGGCATTCAGATGCCTAATCTTGACAGAGATGAACACGATGTATCCAATAGCGGTGGTCGTCAAAACAACCGCAAGGGCAAGGAGACTTTGGCCATCAATGTTAAAGGTAAAGAAGCTCTAACCGTTAATATAGGTCAATCAATACCTACTCCAACAACACCACCACAGAGAGCACCTCGTCCGAAAGAAGAATACTCCTTCGACGAGGATGATGTCATGAGCATCTTCAATTGCCTAATCAAAAGCAATAAACTCCAGCTGCCTGACATAAAACGGCCAAAGGAAGTAGGTAAAATTGACCACCCTAAATATTGTGTCTACCACAGGTTTATCGGACATCCAACTCGAGCATGCTATGTGCTCAAAGGCAAGATCCGCGAGATAGTCAATTCCGGTGCAATCACTCTCCAGCAGGATGAAAAGACTATGACGACTAACGTCGTCTCTCTATAGTTTGGTTATTTTTTTGCTTAATTTGTATAGGACAGCGTTGTCCCTATCCCGAGAACTACTCTGGAGATTGTAAATCTCCCACCTGCACGAACGGATGGTCTTGTTCCTCTATCTATCGATAAAGGATAAATTATGTGGATCCATCCTGACTTGGTAGCTGACTTCGAAGCATCTCCTTCCGCCACAAAGTCCAAAAAGGCGACCAAGTACAAGTTATGTCATATGACTTCGTTGGGTGAAGATCGTCTTTCGCCTTTAACTGCTACCTTCATCTCGGCGGCAGATTTTTCTTCTACTTCTGAAACAACACTGCCAAAGCCAGAGGCTAACTATCAACCAGCTTTCCATCTATATAGTCCATAGTCCCGTGAACTAATGACAAAGATGGGATATGATTTACAGAAGGCCCCCGGCCTGAATCATAGAAAAGGATCTCCGATGTCTCTTTTCTATGCCTCTCATACAACCAATCTCGTGTTGGCTTGGGATTCTGGACGAACTCTTCATCCTGCCAGAAGAAACATTCTAAAAACAAGAGCTGTACGAAGAATTGTAACATGGTGTCTTTCGAACCTGTATCTAAAGAAGAAGCCTTAACTGGTACCAGGTCTGGGAGACTTTACTTGCAAGATTACTCAGAAGGTCAAGGGAACCCTGCTCCAACTCTGGAGGCTATTCCAGCACCTTCTTCCCCTGCTGTAAATGTTCTATCCGTTTCATCACCTTTAGTAGAACCGACTCCTCCCAAATCGACGGCAGCAGACAAGGAAAAACAGTCAGTCCGCTTCGATAAAGTATTAAAAAAGACTCCACCTCTTGGACTGGAGAAGCCATATAACTTTGATATATTAGCTCAACTGGCTAATATCCCGGCAAGATTATCAATCTTTGAGATCTTGCGTCTCTCGAGGGAAACTCAAGAAACATTGAGTGAAGTGTTGATACAAGCTGATACTTGTCTGACACTCCTTAAGAAGCTAGAGGAAGAACCCGTAACTTGCTTTCATTGTCATAGTGTGATGGAGCTGATGCCCAACATCACTTTTACACAAGATGATATGCTGATGGAAGATAACCGACATGATCGACCTCTCTACTTCATAGGATATATCGATACCATAAAAGTTGATCACATCTTGATCGACCCTGCGTATGCACTCAATATCATGCCGAAGACTCTACTGGATGCATTAAAGATCCCTGTGTATAATCTTTCTACAACTATTACGACGATCCTGGGATTTAATTCAGGTAGAAGTGAACCCCTGGGGAAGATTCGCCTGAATGTTCAAATCGGCAATCTTCCCACAAAGGTTACTTTCTATATGATCGACAATCATGGCTCCTATAATGCTTTGCTGGGAAGACCATTTTTGTATGAGCATAGCATTGTGCCATCCACTCTCCACCAATGCTTCAAGTATGTGGATGTCAATGGAGAAGTCCAGAAGGAAGTAGCTGATCTAAATCCTTTCAGAGGCACCGAAGCATATTGTACTGATTCCTAGATATACAAAGATGAGTTCATGAAGGTTGTATTGGCTTTGGATACTGAAGAGGATCATAGAGACACCTCATATGACGTTCTCGTGATTCCAGTCAAAGGATGTACTTCTCGTCCTCAGTCTTCTCAGACGTTAACCATCCATCTTTCCTCTCATAAGAAGCAGTCTCCTGTTTGAAAGATGGAACAAAGGGAGCTCACCTCTTCTGAGCCACTTGTTATCGACCTTCGTCATAAAAAATCTCCTCCTCTTTCTTCTTCTCCTCCTCTAGTTATCAATCTGACTAAGCCTTCTGCTAAGGCCAAGAATCTTGTTGTAAATGATGATGTACAAATATATAAAATAGCATCTCCTTTGCAGTATACTAATGTCTTTTATTATACTCGATGTTATTTAAAAATGTTAGATAATTTTAAACCACTTACAATTGGAGCAGTTCAATCTCTCCAAAAATGAAGTATTGCTCGAACCAGTGCAAGATTCCTTCTTCCTTGTTCCTTCCAGAAAGAAGGATGAACTTCCTATACTTTTTAGTAAAGGAACAGAGCAAGAGACCACGCTCGATAGCGAGGATAAAAATGACGATAATGGAAGACTATAACTACGTCGTTATAGTGAACAATCAAAAGAAGTCATTCAAAAGATGGACTATAATTTTAAAACTGGTCTTAATGGCGATAGAGGAAGACGAACTCCCATTCGTACCCCTACTCCAAAAGGAAAGGCATTGTAATATTACAGCAAGATGAAGCGTGGGTTGGGTTATATTTCGCCGGTTGTAACTCCAGAAGCCTCCGAGTCTGACAAAGAAGAGCGATCTAATTCTTCTGAATCCATATCGTGGGATTCTGACACTAGCATCAGACACGTACATCGAGTGACACTATCTTCTAATATGGTGTCTATCGAGTTCAAAGAGGATGACGAAGATGACGTTGTTAAAGCTCCTAAAGTAGATCCATGGGCACAAAGGATGGACACTCAGTGGGAACTTTATTTTGAACAACGAGAACCACTTACAGAAGATCAATTAATTCAGGTCAATATTTGACAAGAAGGTTTGCCTAGGCCAATCTTCATCAGCAAAAGCCTCTCAAAGGCGGATAAACAAGAACTAATTCAGCTTATCCGGGAATATATTGATATCTTCGCTTGGAGTTATGAAGATATGCCAGGATTGGATCCTCAGATCGCTACCTATAGACTCCACGTTCGACCTAATGCAAGGTCAGTCAAACAACAACAACGTCGATTCAAACCTGACATGATGAATGTCATAGAGACTGAAGTTAGGAAACTTATCTCTTACGACTTTGTTAGAGAAGAACAACATCCCTACTGGGTCGCCAATGTTGTCCCAGTTATGAAGAAACGAGGAAGGTCAGAGTCTGTATTGACTTTAGAGACCTCAACGATGCTTGTCCTAAGGATGAGTTTCCTCTTCCGATCATTGATGTTATGATCGATAGCACTTGTGGATTCGAACATATGTCTTTCATGGACGTATTCTCTGGTTATAATCAGATCAAGATGAATCCTGAAGACGAGAGACATACATCATTGCGTACTCCTTTGGGAGTCTATTGTTACACCGTCATGTCGTTCGGTCTTAAGAACGCTGGTGCAACCTATCAGCGGGCTATGCGTACCATCTTTCGTGATCATCTTCAGAAGACAGTTGAATGCTATGTCGATGATATTACTGTCAAAATTCGTCTAAAGGAAGACCCCATCCAAGACTTGAGAACTATCTTCGATCTAATGCGCCAGCATCAACTCAAGATGAATCCCACCAAATCATTTCTGGGAGTCTCTAATGATAAATTTTTCGGATTCGTTATTACCTCTAAAGATATACACATTGACCCTGAGAAGATCAAAGCCATTCAAGAGATGCGTCCTCCACGCAACCTAAAAAAGGTACGAGGATTCCAGGGACGGCTTGCCTACATCAGGAGATTCATTTCGAATATGTCTGAACGTTGCAGACCATTCACTCATTTAATGAAGAAAGGTGTGTCTTTCATTTAGACTGAAGAATGCCAGCAAGCATTTGAAGACATAAAACGGTACTTGATGAACCCGCCAGTCTTAGTACCTCCAACCTCAGAAATACCCTTCTTAATGTATGTCCGAGCAATGGATCATTCGTTGGGTGCCTTGTTGGCCCAGAAGAACAAAGAAGGTCATGAGCAAGCTATCTATTATCTCACCCGCACAATGATCGGGGCTGAACATCGTTATAGCCCGGTAGAAAAAGAATGTCTAGCTTTAATGTTTGCTGTTCAAAAGGCAAGATATTATATCACTGGCCAAACTATTCATGTTATCTCCAGAGTCAACCCTCTCCGGGTCTTGATGAGGAAGCCCAGTACACTCAATTCCAGTGTTGCTACATGGGCAATATTATTAGCACAATATGATATGGTCTATGTTCGTCAAAAGTATGTTAAGGGTCAAACTCTCGCTGACTTCTTAGCGGCTCATCCAATTCCAGAGATATCTAAACTCTATGATGAGATTCCTGATGAAACTTTGGAACCTAACATGGTTTCAGAGGAAGTTCTATCCTGGCGTCTATTCTTTGATGGAGCATCCAGAATCGGACCTAAAGGCACCATTGTCACTGGAGTCGGAATTGTCCTCGTATCACCAGATGGATTGGCTATCCAAAGAGATTATTCTCTAGACGAGTCATGCTCCAACAATGTGGCTGAATATAATGCTTTGCTCATCGGTCTCCAACTAGCTAAACAATTGGATATTGAATATCTCAAAGTATACGGAGACTCTAAACTGATCGTTAATCAGGTCAGAGGAACATATGAGGTTCGACACCAAGATCTTGTTCCATATCATGAAGCAGCAGTCAGAATAGCTATATCGTTCAAAAGATTCTTCATTGAATATGTACGTCGTGCATGCAATGCGAAAGCTGATGCATTGGCCAATCTTGTATCCATACTGGCAATTCCAGTCAGAAGACAGTAGATATTTGTTATTACTAATAGAGAATTGTTTTGCATCGAAAATAAATTAAATATCGAGTTCAGTAATTCAACTGAAATCAATGTCATCAACGAAGACTGGAGAGCTCCTTTCATTGACTTCATTGTCCATGACATCTTATCCGAAGATCCTAAAGAAGCTACGACAATCCGACGACGATCACTATGGTTCTATTACAATCATACCACCAGGACCCTTTATCCGCAAACGTTTGACGGTCTACTCCTACGATGTCTTGCAGGAGATGAAGCAAAATAAATACTACTTGAAGATCACGATGGTGTCTGTGGTGCACATCAACCCGATCCTAAGTTACAGGACCGTATCCGACGTATGGGCTACTACTGGCCCACTATGGTATCAGATGCCATCAAGTCTATAAGGAAGTGTCGAGCTTGTCAAATCCATGCAGACTTCATCCACCAACCATCAGAATTTTTTCATCAAACTGCCGCATCATGGCCTTTTGAAGCTTGGGAAATGGATATCATTGGTCCTATCAACCCACCGTCCTCTGGAGGCCATCAGTTCATATTAGCTATAACCGATTACTTTTCGAAATGGGTGGAGGATATACCTTTGTCCGAAGTTAAGACTAGTAGCGTCATCAATTTTATCAAACATCATGTGATATATATATATTCGGTGTTTTCCGGCGAATCATTCATGATAATGGACCACAATTCATCAATCAGAAGTTTACTCAGTTCTGCGATGACAATAGAAACGACAATGTTGCTTCCACGGCCTATAATCCTACAGCTAATGGTTTGGCTGAGGTATTCAACAAGACTATCATCAAACTTCTGAAGAAGTTCATTTCTACCAACAAACGCAACTGGAGTAAAAAGCTTGGAGAATGTATATGGACTTATCGCACTACTGTACGCAATCCTACCGGTTGTACACCTTTTTCCTTGGTGTACGGGTGTGAAGCTGTTCTACCATTAGAAATTCAAATTCCATCCCTGAGAATTGCAATTGCTAATGAACTCACGACGGAGAACAATGATCATCTTCGACTATAGGATCTTGAAGTGCTGGACGAAAAATGGTTACTAGCTCAATAGCATATTGAGCTATATCGGGCCCGTATCTCAAAAGCCTTCAACCGTAAGGTCAAAGTACGAGCATTCCAAAAGGGCAAATTAGTCCTTACTGTTAGACATCCTATGACTATGACACATATGAACAAGGGAAAATTTGAAGCAAAGTGGGAAGGTTCCTATGTTGTAAGCAAGGTTTTCTCAAATGGAGCTTACCAATTGACCGGTTTGGACGTTCGAGTGGCTATGATGCCCATCAATGGCAAATTTCTGAAGAAATATTATATTTGAAAAAATGTATGAGATATCAATATTGTACATGATTCAAATCTTTGAGTTATTATCTTTCATTTACTCTTCTGTAAATAGAATTATATATAATAATTTCTCAAAATCAGAGTCTGTCATGTCCTCATCATGTAATATTTGGTTGTGATGTAACCATAGGGAGTATTAGGACAGATTAGGATCGACCCAATGAGCCTAGTTTAGTTGAGTTGACTGACAAGTTGACCAAGTTGACAAAAGTCAACTTTGGGTCAAACTTGTTCCAAATAGACTCAAACGAACTTGGAATGACTTGTAAACTTGTGTGTGACCTAAAAATTAATAAATGGACTAGTTGACTTAGAGTTGACTAGTTTTGACCAGAGTTGACCAAGGTTGACTTTAACCTAGAAGGACTTAGAAGTATGTAGAATTGCATTGTAGCCCTTTCTTATAATATGTTAGACCATGTTGTGACTTGTGGTTACTTTAAATAGGTTTACATCACTCCAGTTCAGTTACACATCCTCATCAGCAGCTCAGATTGTCAGGCAAGTACATTCTCTGACCGTTTTATTCTTGCTTGGACATATTTACTTGTTATAGAATAGTTTACTTGTTGTCAAGATATCATCACGGATTAGTACTATATGGATCTCTTCGTGCGATGTTATCCTCTCGGATACATCGGGTATATTGTACTCATGTACTTTATCATGTGCATCGTCTACTCATTATATTCGTATTTATTCATGTATACTCATGTGACATTCATGTACACTCATGATCATGTGAGCCTTCATGTATAACCCAGTGTGCATGTGGATTAGCTATCCATGTGACACACTACTTTCATGTGCAATAACATAACCTGGACAGATCCTTGTCTACTGATTGGGAAAGAAGGAGTATTTATTTGGTTATGTGATCTACACCCTTTTCATGTGCAACTCCAAACTAGATTTAAGTCATGTATAACCTAAGCTAGTTTACATAACCAGATTGTGCTCCACACCACATAGTTAGTTCAGTTCTCTTATTATATCATGTATATCTATTTCCATATATCATGCTCTCTTTTACAGTCTCATTTCTTTATCAGCAGTTTATGTATATTATTCTATAGCTTGTTTCATATTTCCTTTCATGTTATGAACTATGTGAGACATATATATTCGTTCTTGTCCTGACTGGACCTGTTGAAATATTACAGATAATGAGGATTGTTGCGACACTTACTATAGAGTAGGCCTAGTTGACACAGGTGACCTGGACCCTCAGCAGGATCCAGTAGTCGCTGAGGACTTGCCATGAGTTAGATTAGACTGATATTGTTACCTAGTTAAGAGACATTATGATTGTATTGAGATTTTATTATGGTATGGTTTACACCGGGATTATTATTCATATTGTGACTCTCTGTTGAGATTATCTTTCTTCTATTCCATCTTATTTATTGTGATTGAGTTGTACCATATATATATATATATATATATATATATATATATATATATATATATATATATATATATATATATATATATATATATATCATTCTTCAATTGGAGCATATTCTAGATTGTGTTAGATGTTGGACCTAGGACATCGTTCTACCACCGACACTGCGACGTAGGCTGGACGTACCCACGTCTCGTGCCCTTACACTGGGTGCGGGTTGTGACACATCACCTTTGAACAGACTCGATTTCCTGAAGTATGTTATGTACACTTACCTCTGAACATATTCCTATATCTCCTTCTTGGATTCCAACAGACCAAGAATAATCTACAAATGAAGAATCATGTCCTCATTACCTCTGAATTCTATCACTCGTTCATACCTGTCTGTCACTTATACATATACCTCTGACAAAATGACCACAACAAAAATAATATCATTATTTTCTGTTATGTTCCTATTACATCTGAACAGATCTGATAGTTGATGTTGTTCTTCGAGAGAATGTGTTATGTATACATTACTACTGAATACATTCCTAGAACCAAACAAAATCAGTATTCATTCAAAATACAAGAAATTCATAAAGTTTATTACATTCATCAAAATGTGACAAACAAAAGAAGATGGAAAAGCAAAAGTAAGATACAAAGTGTCATGGTGGGGTGCTAAGGCCATGATATGTCTTTAGTTCTGCAATATGTCTTTCTCGGTCATCCTGACCGGCAAGGATGTTTCCCGCAGCCACAGTCCTTCTCTCCTGATCCGACATGAGTCTCAGAATAGGGGCACATCGATTCACTTCAGCTTGTCGAGATACATTCAGAGTTTGTAATTGCTGCTCCAGTTCTCTCAGCCTCTGGCGTTTCTCGTCCAACTGCTTCTCATGATCAGATCGTTTTGTTACAAGGGACTCCAGCTCGACACAAAGTCTATTCTTGTCTTTCTTTAGGGCAGTCATTATGTCATCATCAAGAATAATTGATGTCTCAGTTTGTTCCTTTAATAGAGTCAATTGACTCTCTTCTTCAGCTATTTTATCCAGTTTTTTATGAAAAGAAGCATTGGTTTGAACGACTTCGTGGGTCAAACGCCGATATTCGGCTGCCACAAGAGAGTCTAAATCACCCTTCTTCAAAGCCTGAAGAGTAGTGATGGGTTCTTGCAAGCTAGCAACCAGCTGATCTAAGGCATCTACTCTTGCATTTTCACCTATCTCTCGGATGGCGGTTATCAAAGCTGAAGCTATGTTCCGCAGAGCATTAAAAGATAAATCTATGGCTAGGACTACTCTCATCAAGCTTTGCAGGCAACTAAAGAAGGATGCTACAAGCCCATCTGCTACCCCGTATACTAGGTCACGGCCATTTGGAGTTACAGCTATGTCTTCAAAACTGACTCCTACAGGAGCTGGAACACTCAAAGCTGTGATAGCGACGGTTGTAGGATTTGTAAAAGGAAGTGGAATTGGAGGTTGCAGAAGCACTCTCATCGATGGTGAAATAAGATCAGTGGAGGTAGCTGAAGTAGGCCTACTTTTGCTGCTTCCCGCGTCAGAGCCACCGGAAGTAAAGCGAATGTCTCCAGCTTCCGAATCACCATGATCAAGAGCGACCCCAGTTTCATCTTGACCACTTCGACGTTCGGAGATGACAGTTTCTTGAATAGGTTTATTGATCACATAAGGCTCTTCCTCGTCAGAAAACTCGGTGTCGATATTTTCCTCGGATTCCTCAGAGGCTTTGTCGTCTTCATTAGAACTCTTCTCGTCATCGACCTCAGGTTTATCACATCCTTCGGTCTCGGGCATAGGATTTTTTGATCCCCCATCTACAACTTCTTCACCTTCTAGTATTAGAGGGACTCCTTAGTCCTCTTCAGGGACATGACTGGTAATACCGTCAAGCATAGGAGAATCATGATATGGATATTCAGATAGTATGGGTCTTTCGAGTTCCTCAGCCTCAGACTCGAGATTTTTGGCATCTTCAATCCCAGGTGGATGGTACTCCATAATCTGTCTCTCAGGGTTAACTTCACCCTCGACTTTGGGGTCAAGATTCTCCTAGCCTGTTTGTGGGTTTATTGCATCCTCAGCTTCAATGTCAAGGGTTTGATCACCCTCTGCTCTGGTTTTGGGGTCATCAATGTTCCCAGTCTCAGTCAATACTGAAGAAGATACTGGTTCTTTTTGAAATCCAGATGATAAGCCCTCTCTAGCGTAAAAGAACGTTGGTACCCAATACATCATCTAGTGTACGGTTACCTTCAAAGACAAGCGACCGTTTGGCGACGTCCAACTCTTCGTCATCCAGAGGAGACTTCACCGTAGCATGAGAAGAAGCGACATGAGTGCCAAAAGGTCCGACCATAGTCGTCTTTTTCTTCATAATAGGTTCGGTATGTCTAAAAGGGACATGATCGGAGGTAGGAGGGCTGATAGATAATCACGTCGATAATGAACACGAAAAGGATATCGCTAAAAAAAGAAAAAAAAAGTGTCAGTACATTATATTAAAAGAATTGATTGTAAAAAAGGGTGAGGCAAAAACAAACAACGTTACCTTGGTGGGGAGAATCATCTACTGCTGAAGCTTTTTTCTGTGGAGTAGGTGAAGGCAATAACTCTGACTCAACTCTGGCTGAGCTCGACCCCTCTGTTCTAGAAACCTTCTTTAAAGGAACATGAGGTGAAGATTCTACAGGCAACAAGTTGGCTAGAGATGCTGCCCCATGACTAGTTTCTTCTGTAGAAGCTTTCCTCTTCTTGTGACAGAAGGCGTAGGATCATTTTGGGATGACAATTCTTCACTCGAATGAAGACGAGTTTGTGATCTCGTCATCCTAGCATCAGAAGTAGTAACCATCATTTGATGGGTATCTGCTTTATTCTTTTTCAGGGGAAGATCTCGAGAAGAGGAAGTTTGAGTCCCCTGCTGTGGCGGCATAATGGGAATATATATGGCTGATAATGTCAGATCTTTAGCTAGAGCAACCGTTTTCAAAGATGCTTCAGCAGGCGCATTATACTTTGCCTCTGCCAAATTGATTTGGGCGGCCGCTAATCCCCTTGGATTCTTTAGATGATTCGTAAAACTTATCTTCAGGTCGTAACCTTCAAAGAAGGTATTTACAGAAGTATAAAAGAGGGCATATGTATTCAATACATACAGTGGCGGGTCGATCTCGGGCAGATTGAACTGAGCTCCAGTCCCCCTAGAGCTATAATACCGCCAAGCACGAGCTCCGTCTATCAAACCACCACCTCCTTCCAACACGGTGATTATATTTTCTACATGCAGTTGATCATATCCAAATTGTCGAAAAAATCTATTCAGTAGATATGGTGCTAGGTAACACCTGTCGTCAATATGGTAGACCAAATGTGATGGCCTAATCGCCACTAGCCATAGGAAAAGCTCTGTATCCATTGGGGTATGGACATTCTCGATGTCGTAAAAGAAATCGATTCCATCATATTCAGCTCGAGCGTTAGGGATCTTGCAATAGAATGCCCAATTATTTCCCCGATTCAAGGCCCTACGGCAATCTTCGATCTTGGTCACGTTCTATTTTGACTTCTTATATTTGCAGAGGAGAAGTCCTTCCAAGTTCTCATCAGGAGCCTGTCCAGGATACATCAAAGAAGGATGGTGATAGATCAACCATCCAAACAAGTACGTGAAAGGCAATTTTGTACGAGGAAATTCATTCCTCTGAGGTTCTGCCAGCAGTGTATTAGAGAGTTCACGTAGGCCAGCACATAGCCTGCATGTCATGGTAGCTAACAAATTCGTTAGTTGCCCAAAACCAGACGGACGACCACAAAAAGGGTTCCTGGGTGGATACTATCCACTGCACAATTGCCTAGAAGCACAAAGCGCCTTAGCCAGAGGGATAAAAATCCGGCTAAAAGAGCTTCTCATGACATAGGTCTACCACTTTGTCGGGCATAACTTTCAGCGGTAGTCCCAGCTGGGAAACTGTTCCATTCTTCAGTCAATTTTTGGTCACTGATCAATTCTATCATGAAAGCCTCTAATTCTTCAAGGTTCAATGGTTGAAAAACTCGAGGCTAGCAATGTAAAGTGTCATTGCATTTATCCTTCTTGTCATAACCAAGGAAAAGATACACTGTCCATTTGGAAGTATAACATTTGCCTCTTTCCTTGTTGTCCATGTAGAAAGAGCAAGTAAAATAATAACAGAGGAGCTCTTTGAATACTTTAATCATTTTCGAATTAGTTTTCTTCAACTCTTCCATTTCTTATTCCGTTGGGACATACTCTTTATAAGGATATCCTCCAATGGGTAAAAAAGAGATTTGCCGTATCTCATGAAGCGCAAACCCTATTTCTCCATGAGGTGTGGCGAAGGTGTTTGTTGTCCCGATGTATCTTTCCATCAGGCCTCTAGTGGGTAAAAAAGAGATTTTGCACCACTACACCGTAAGCAGTCGACTGAATAGCATAGTACAAACCCAGTGCTGTAAGCTCGAGGGCAAAGTGTGATAAAGCCCACTGAGAAATATCTCCCCAGCGATTGTTGTTGTTATTCATCAGACCTGTCATCCTAGGCATCTTGGGGGGATATGTCCCTCTCTTCCTATCGAAAAGGTTTGCAAAATTTTGTACTTGAGCTGGCATTATTACAGAAGTTTCTTAGATGGAACACAGCTGGGTTGTAGGCCTCGCATGTGCAGACTATGCTAACATGCAGATGAACTGTAGAACACGTCCTTTTTCTGTGCACCATAGCGATGAAGTATCTTTCCAGCTTTAGCTGTTTGACCAGGAGTTAGATGCCATTCCATTTTTCGAGGATCACTGGCATGGGCATACGACTCCAGTGACATGTGTCACGACCCGCTCCCGAATAATCGGATACGAGTCGGACACGCCCAGCCTTCGTCGATGGATACGACGAAGTAAGCTGTACAATTCTAAGGAAAACTCCAAGATACAAGAAATATAAACCATCACAACTGCTATACACGTTCCCAGAATCACCACAATCCACAAGTTATTTATACAATATCATCCGGAGACAAATCCGGTAACATGAATAAAATTTATACAATCCTGAAATCCTCAATACAAACATGATAAAATCCTCTAAAATAAATCTAATAAAAGACCTAACTATAACTCTGAAATTATAAGTCCATCCTGAGGTACAACTCTATCCTGGCTTCGGGCTCTGGCCCATGAAGGAGATTCAACACCATCAAGTAAACCTGCAACGTATCCTATCAGGAAAAGAGCAAAGTACAATTCCGACAAGAAGCTCTAAACAATGTAAACTGAAGTGCATGAAAAAGAATCACGATATGAAATATGGTACAAGACAGGAATATGAAACGGTAGCACAGGGATAACGATGAAACTATAGTACCAGATCCAGAAACAATGAAACTATAGTACCAGATCCAGAAACAATGAAACTATAGTACCAGATCCAGAAATAATAAACTATACTATCAGTGTAACATGCATTTGAAATAACTATCAGAGTATGTGACCGGCTGGGTAAACAATGAACAGTGAATAGTGAACAATGAATAATGGTACGGCTTAGAGTCCCACGTGCACGATGTGAGACCTAAGCTATTAGTCAATGCCTAGCTAAAATAGGATTGGTCACATGTGTAGTATTTCCCCACCCCAATGTACAAGTAAGAATAATGAACTATGAACAATGAACAGTGAACGATGAACGATGAACAATGAACAATGAACAATCGTGTGTAAAACGTGTCGATATGAGAACATGAAGCAAGACAGAAATACAGAGTAAAGAGATCAAATCGGTGTACTTGCCTTGCTCCGAAAGAACAGAGGTAATGAAGCACAAATCTGAATATCCACCTGGTTGTATAAGTTTGTGAGATTCTGAAATAATGATATTTAACTAGTTTGTCTAAACTACATAAACCTTGCCAATTAAATATTAAGCTAACTAGTACCAAGCTAACCAATATATATATACATATATTTAAAATATCATAACTTATTTATTTGGAAATATTTGTCAAATTAAAATTATATCTATTCAACAAAGAAGGTCTACACCTATAGTCCAGTTCAATTATCTAATATAGATTCTATCTATCCACTAAGAAATGGCTAGCAGCCTATACTCAATGGTGAACCCAATACTACCAAATTGACTCTAAGTTGGGATAAAGACTGGTTTATGGACTGTCTACCAAAAGCCTAACGGACAACATTTGAGGAAATCCATAGACGCAGGATCTAATAATTAAATGCTATACTGACCATTCTAAATAGTTAACTGGCCAACTTATCTCTGCTAAAATTTCCCATAACAACCTAATCACTTAGGCTTACTGTCTTGCAACTGAACCCAAGCACCATTACTTTCATGTACTCAAACTGAACCTGTGCTCATAATTTAACATTTGAAACTATTTGAATTACCATCTCCCTCCAAATCATCATGTCCAATATCAAGTCCAATGAACTACACACAACCTTGCTCTAGCTCAAGTCAGATACCCATATAGTTTCAACTAAAACCTGAATACCCAAGCCAACAATCAAGACATTCAACTTCATATCCTATCCATAACAGATAATTAAAAGATTCGAACCAAATAATTTATACAGTAAAGACTCGGCCAGGTTCACATTCGAGATCTTGCAAATTCAAATTCTAATAACAGCCTAACCTAATATTACTAACGGCTAGTATAGGTTCCACAGAGTTCCACTCTGTTGTCTACTAACTGAGTTGTCCCAAGATCCAGGTAAGACTTAGTGTATCTAAGTGACATTAAACTTGGCTTCATATTAATGTCTGAACTAGTCATCCCCACATTTCCTTGTATCAGTGATCTACTGATACACATAAATCCAACCTCCCACAGAATCATATCAATACCAATTTCGACTCCAACACATGGGAACATGACAAAACAGAGTGCAATCACATACCTGTGTTGTGTCCGATACTACGACTTGCAATTATTTAGACTGTCCAATAAGGCTGGTCTCCTGCTCCTGTGTCCGAAATGCCAACTTCCCGTGTCCAGGTTTGACACCTCAACAGGTTCAGTCATTTCGTCAAACACCAATCGTGCATGAATAGAAGAAGACATTCATGAGTTATATTTGAATCATCTCAACTCCAAAATTGGAGAAAACTTGCAAATTCAAATCAGGAACTCACCAACAACCGAAATTCACAAAACAGAGGATTCCAGCCCAATCTGATCATCGACAAAAGAAATTCGAACATAAAAAGAAATTATTTCTCATCCTGCCAAACATAAGATTCAGGAAATTCGATTGAATCAGAAATAATAAATTAAGATCGAATTTTAGTTTCAAGTAATGAGACACTCACTGATCGATCGTTCGAAGAGTTGATTAGCAATTCTTCAGTCGAGCAGTGAAAGCAATTCATCTCGATCTGGAAGTTTAGATCAGATTGATCGGATCAAGATTAATTTAGAGAAGAATAAGTACGAGACGATCGAACGAGACTCACCGGAGAAGAAGATTCTGCCGTCGTCGTCGAGGTGATGGTGGTCGTCGTCGTCGAGGTGATGGTGGTCGTCATCGTCGAGGTGATGGTGCTGCTCAGGGAGGAGGAAAAATTGAATCTGAAGAAAGTTTGAATCTAAAGAGAATGAGAGCTCTGTTCTCATTCAGTCTCAAATAAATAAAAGTGCAAACTTGCACTTAGCACCCCCGCACCCCCCCCCCCCCCCCCCCCCCCCCCCCCCCCCCTGTTCCAAACATTTACACCACACCCAAATTGTTAAGGAAAAGTTTCTAAAATCCCCTCTCCTTCCAAACATTTACAGAAAATGATGAAAATCAGTTAGAAGATTTTAAGAAATAAGTGGGGACCATTGAGTTAGTTATAACAACTTAGTAATTCAAATTTAAGAATTTAAAAGTTTGGAGGGAAAGTAAATTTAAAACCAATTTCGAATTGCCCCTTTTTAAAATCATTAAGAAAAATTGTTTTAATAGGAAACTAATTAAATATTTGCTAGAACTATAATAACTTAACAACAAAGTATTTTAAACCATGTCACGATATTAACCGAAGTTAATATTCCATAAACAACCAAAAAATAAAATATGACTAAATTATAAAATCCCCGAAAATACAAAATTTCAATAATATTGGAAAAGCGGGGTTACAACATGCCTCTAAGCAAGCATGGGAGGAAGGTCACCACATCGCCTCGCAGAAAAAGGTGATATCTTCTTTTTGCTTTCGGTTGAGATAGCGGGTGGACAGCATCGCCGAAGAGAAATAGCGGCTTCGAAAAAGAAACGTGACTTGGGGACAACATGGGTTGTCCATTGATCATACTCCTGAGAGTATTATAGTGTTGTACTTTGATCAGATCTTGTCTATCTTTAGGTTCTTCTTCAGATAATTGAGGAAATCTCACATGAGAAAGGTCCTCGTGATATAAGGGAGTGTTGAATGCATTTGCTACTTCCTCGGCATGCGGGTCCTCTTGAAGATCAACTGCAAAAAAAAGATTAAAACAGAAGCTTAGACAAAAAGCGCCTAAAATCAGAGTGGCGCCTAAACTAAAAGAGGCACCTAAAAGCAAAATGGCGCCTAAACCAAAAGAAGTGCCCAAAAGCATAATGAGTGGCGCCTAACTCAAAGAAGGCACCTCATCGGCGTTAATCATAAAATGGCACTTAGCACAGAAGAACGACACTTTTACAGATGGCGCCTAAAATAGAGAGAGGCACCATTTCATAGTTAAGTCAATTTGTGCCCAGAAGAGGACACAAATGACGTTTGGGCGCCTTTTCGAAAAGTTAATTTGTGCCCAGAAGAGGGCACAAATGACAAAGGCGCATAGGTTGGGGCGCATATTTTTGACACGCACCGTTGATCATTGGTGCGGGCCGTGTTGTTTGAGACGAAGGCACAGCGTGCGGCGGAGGTGCCGACATAACACGCGACGGAGGCGCCATCGTAGCATGCGATGGGGGAGCTGGCGTAGCACGCGAAGGAGGCGCTGACGCATACGGTGGTGAAGGTGCGTCAGAGTCGGCGATCCGCAGCGTCCTAGGGCGGTGCGGTGGCTGAGCTGCAACGGGTAGAGCGGCGATGGCCTTCCCATTTGTGGCGATGGATTTTCGTGGGGCCATTGAAATCTTCAAAGTTTGGCTTGGGAGAAGTTTGGAGAAAAAGAAAAGAAAAAGCTCCTCTCTTCTTAAGTGGCCTATTTATAGGCGCTTAGGTTGACTGGGCGCCACTTTGGTTTCCGAGCCAATCTCGCAAAAATCGAAACGAGAAAAATCTGTACAAATTTTGTGCAGATTTTTCTGCATTTAATTTGTGCTGTCATTCAAAGTATTTCAAACGTTTGGACGTCCAAAGTTTGAAAACTTTGAAGGGGGTTTTGTAGGCGCCCAAATATTTCTGTCTTAAGGGCGCCCAACTATATTTCTATTTAGGTGCCTATTCTCTTAGGTGTCTCAGAGTGAATGGCCATGTGGCAAGAATTTCTCAAATTATGCCATCATAAAGTCTGACAGTACAGATTTAGGCACCCCTGATTGAGATAGATGCCCTTCCAAGAATGCGCCCAGTTTTCTTAAATGTGCCTAAATAATGAAGTGCCATTCTGGAATGATGCACATAAATCCACGTGGCGTGATAAGCTGTCATCTATATTGAGCGTGGTGCACTACTCCGAGTTTCTTGAAGAACGTGTACATCACTTAGCCATGATCATGCGTCTATTCAGCATGGGTTGCCATATGTCAATGACACTCAGAAAAGTAATAGGCGCCCCTTTTGAAAAGTGGTGCACAGTGGCTTAGGCACCTTTCCATATAGGGGCGCCTGTCTTGAATAACTACTTGTTAGTTATTTTTTGGCTCTATAAATAGAATCATGCTCTCCAAACGTACACAAGGAGAGGAGGGGTATAGGTAGAGCATTCATCTCATTTCCAAAATCTAAGCATTCTCATCTGCAATCAATCATTCAAAAGAGTGGGTTTTCTATCGTTAATCGAAGCCGAAGTTCTGTCGATACTTCTACACAGCCGAGCCATACAGAAGATTCCTCATCAATAGAAGTTCCGAGACACGATGATAAGCTTGCTTTTTCCGCAATCGCCTCATCAAAGGGACAAAGCGGTCCTCACTCAGGCCGGACTCGTACAGTTGTACTTCCCCAGAATACATTGTGCTCTTGTACAATTCTTTTAAAGTTTGTAATAAAAAATTTTGTTTTTGCAAACACCAGCAGACCAAGAGGGGCTATCGACTGGCCATGAGGGGGTGCACCATCGACCCAAAAGGGGGTGCGCCAACTAGTCCTTTAGCTGCCCCAATCGACCCAAAAGGAGGTGTGCGAACCGGACCGAAAGAGACTGCGCCAGCCGGTCCAAACTGGAGAGCACCCACCGGGCCAAAAAGGGGACCGCTAACCGAATCACGTGAGGGGGGTTTGAAATTTTAAATAGGAGAAAAAATGAGGGTGGGGCAGGTGGCACGCCAACCAATGCCTGGTAGGAACCAGCAAGAGATGTCGCCTCGAGCCCACCGCTAGGGGGAAGTTCCGGGAGCGAGCCAGGGGTGGTCGTCGGCGGCAGAAAGGGCAGCCTCGAGATGGCAACATGGTGGAGGCAGAGAGGAGGGGGCATCGACGGGGGGGTGGGGAGTTGGGAGGAAGTAGGAGGGGGGAAACCGGACGATAAAGGGGAGGATGCTCGACGAGTCCGGCGGAAGACCAAGGAGAGCTAGAAGGTCGGTCGGCCAGGGCGTCGGCCGCCCAATTGAGGGCGAAGCCAAACTCATGAACTGAGGGGGACGGGGAAAACGACGGACGGGAACGGAGGGTCGCCTCATAGAGGCGCCGGAGGCTGCACGCCTGGGCAGCGATCACGAAGGGGTCGCCCCTCGGGAGCCTGCGAGCACGAAGAGGAGAGGGCCCACATATATATATATATATATAATATATATATATATATATGTGTGTGTGTGTGTGTGTGTGTGGATACACATATCAACAAGTATGTATCCATACATATTAATATATGTAGATACACCTATCCCATTGAGAAAACCAAGCTAAACATAGGCATAAAAACTGAAAAACAGAATTACATGGCCAATTTGACATTTTGTCAAACACTCGGTAGGCAAAATCCCGTAGCTACCCAAATGACACCATTCTAACCCATGGAACTATTAGGAATGAGCCCTCTAACACCTGTTTCACCACCTATAGGATTAGATCTAGACATTGGAGGTGTCTCCTATATGAATGCATAAAATTTGACTATGGAAAAGGGAGTTCAGAAGGTTATACCTATGTAGAATGGAGCCTACACAAAGTTCCACAAATTTGTGAAAGAAGGATAAAGAAGTAGCTTCCAAAACCTTGGTAGAGCCTCCACCAAGCTTTCTTGAGCTTCGGAAGACCTTAGCACACCAAGGGAAGAAAGAGAAAAAAATTTGGAAGTGTTTGGAATGAAAGAAATGAGTGGAAACCTTAGAGAGGAATTGTGGCTGCCATTAAAGGCTTGTGGGGGGTATAAATAGAGTCTTGTCAAGCCCTAAACTCTTCATGACACTTAGTATTAGGAAGGTCCTTAAGGGAACTAAGTGCTTTAGCTCTAATTAATGCTTGTACCCAACCTAGCCATGACTAGAGTCTAATTAATTAGGAAATTTTAAATGTATGAGTCTATGCTAGTTTATTAATAAATACAATCTTCACATTTAATAAAAAAATACACAAATTATATATTTGTAAAATAATAAAAATATTCCTATTCTGGAAATGTGGTAGTGACAATCTTATCCCCCCTAGAAGAATTTTATCCTCGAAATTTGAGTTGGTTATACTCTTCTTTAGGTCAATCCCCCAACAATCATAGTCCAAGAAATCTATCTAAATAATACACACAATTATGGTCCTACTGGTCATGATATTTCAGTCTTACTCAGGGGTCACTACACTACCTATCACAACACAAAACACAATCTAAGAGGTACTATTGAAACATGCAACAAGATGGAAAAAGGACGAAACAAGAATATAAAGACAAACCTGCTAACCCATCACCTGTAGCATTGGCCTCCTTGACCGTCACCACAAAAGCCCTGCCCCGTTGGGGGATCTTCCTCTGGTGGTGATGGCATGATGCGGTGCCACAGGTAGCCTAGCTCCATCTCTCTGGCCTTGTGCTCCACCAAATGGGGGTATAGTGGGGCAATCCCTCATCTGGTGTGCTGCTAACCTACAAAACAGACACACCTTCAGTCTCTTCCGGCAGACATCCTAAGATTGACCAGGTTTCTTACAATAGTTGCAAAGAAAAGCCTGATCTTCCTGCTTCTGCTGCTGAATCGGAGCTTCAGCTCACTGACGGTACTCCTTCTAAACATGGAGACGCTTAGCCGGTCCCAGACTACTGCTAGCACCACCCACGATGTCACTGCTTCCTTTGGGCCTGAGGCCCAAATCTTCCTCTGTAATTTGGGCATCCATCAGGATATCCTCAAATGTCGTCGTGCGATGCCCAGACATGCGAGATCTAATCCTACTGTTGAGGCCCCTTATGAACTTACATTCCTTCTCTTATGCATCCTGAACCATGCCCTTGGCTAACCGGCTCAAACGGAAGAACTCAGCAGCATAGTCATCTACTGACAAGTTTTACTGTACCAGGCCGTGGAACTGGCCCTCTAGTAAGAGCCATGTCAGGAAAGAATTTCTTCTTTAATAGCCTCTTGAAGGTATCCTACGTCAGACCCGTCACTGTCAGTCGAGGGTCTGTGTGATACCAAGTCAGAGCGATATCGAAGAGCTGACAAGCTGCTGCTGCTACTACCCACATTTCCTTCGGAATCTGAGCCAACTGCAAACTTCTCTCTATATCCTCTAACCGGTCATCGGCATAAAGGATCCCATCCGTCCCCTTGAACTCTTGAGGGAACATCTTCTTGAAGTCTTTGACAGTACCCTACCTCGCTTGCTGCTGCTGCTCCTGGGCGGGAGCACCCTAAGGCGGAGCGGTAGCCACCCATTCAACTGCAGCAAGTACCAACTGGTGGCCAATACCGATGCTTTAGCGCAACACATCGGCATGTCGCTATTGTGCCTCAGCCTGAGCTGTCTGCACCTCCATCATCTACTGGAACAATATGAATATATGTGCTGTGTCAGTCGATGGTGGAGATGGAGGAAGAGGTTCCGGCTGCACGGGGATAATCCTCTAGACCAGTGGAGGAACACCCCCAGGAGCTACTGGCACTCCCGCATGGACGAAAGGAATAGTAGGAGCAACCCCCAGAGCTGCAGCTCCTATAGCTGGAGAAGGAGGCACTGAAGTAGCAGACCTCTCCATCGCTGTAATGGTTCTAGTGCGTTGCGATCTGGTCTCGGGCATCCTGAAGATAGATCGATAAAATAAATCAATATGACACAAGACGAGATATTATCAAGGAAGGACAATTGATTTCGAAGAAATTGCAATGAAGGATTGAAATCAAAAGATTTGAAAGTTTTCTAGTTGTGATTGAGTAACTCTTAATATAGCCTAATCCTATATCCTAATAGCAGGCTCGTAGCAATGCTCTAAGTCGAGCACTACTACGAAATCGTAATAGTTGCGACATCGACCTACATGGGCCACCACAAAAATGTGTCACGACCCGCATCCTGGTTAGGGGCACGAGGAGGTAGGTACATCCAGCCTAGGCCGCAGTGTCGGCGGTAGAACGTTGTATAGGTCGTCTATATTATCTAACATCTAGCCATATCAAATATATCATGTCATCTCTGGATGGAGGTATAATGTGACATATAAAATATATAATCTCAATCATAAGATCTACAGGAAGATAAAGCACGATATTGGAATAGAAAATGTCACGACCCGCACCCTAGGGTTAGGGCACGAGAACGTAACGACGCCCAGCCTACGCCGTAGTGTCGGCGGTAGAACGCTGTCCTAGGTCACAACATCTAACAATATAAAGCTAAGCAGTTTATACTCCCCGAATGGGGGTGACATAGCAGATACAACTCAATCACATCTAAGGTAGAGCATGATAAGAATAGATAAAACATGAAATCCAAAAGAGATATAGGAGATAGAAGTCTAAGTGTCTAAGGTACATGAAACCAGAAATACATCTCAAAACTCAAATAAAGATACAGTAATCCACAAGGTAAATACAACTCCAGACAAAATGAAATAACTACCTAAACAACCTCTAATGTGTCTCCTCTAGGCTAGCAGGCACCTCCAGGCTATCTGTAAAATTTATCAACAGGTCCAGTCAGGACTGGAGCGAGCACAGTACATCTCAACATATCATAGCAGGTTAGAAAACATATAACATGCAGTAAAGTAAGATACGAGTACTGAAGAAATGCGGTATGTAAACAGGAAGAGAACTGTAATGTAAATATCTACTATACATAGAGAACTAACAGTGGCTAGTGAGTCAGAGTACGAGATAGCACATGTGAACAGGACAGATTTGCACAGGATGTCGAGGTGCACAGGAATCTACACTACAAGGAATTGTTCACACGACTACTAGCACTCTCCCGTATCCCCAATCAATACACAAGGATCTAAACAGGTTATGTTATTGCACAGGATATCACATGGGAGCCCATATAGGGTGCACATGATAATATACATGGGGCTCCGTGAACATGAGAGTACAAGATTCACAGGAGTGCACATGTAATGAAAGCACAGGAGTACATGATGTAAGTGAAACGCACAAGCACAATGTACCCGATGCTCCCGAGGGGGATAACATCGCATGTAGAGATCCATATAGTACCAATCCGTGTGACCAACGTGACAGTACAAGTAAAGTAATCTACTGCAGGTAATAATTCTAAGCAGGATATGAAATAATCAGAGAATGTACTCGCCTCGATAACCTGAACAGCTGATAAGTAAAGGGGGTCCCACTGAAGCCACAGAGTCCTATTTAAAGTAACACAGGTTACAAGATGTTTAAGTTAAATAAATGAATCCCTACAGGCAATCTATATTATTCTAGGTTCTTCTAAGTCAAATTAACTCTAGGTCAACTCCGGTCAATAATCTAGTCAAACTAGGTCAAACGTTGACTTACAGTTGACTTTGGGTCAACTGGTCAACTCTGGTCAAACAGGGTCAATTCTAGTCTAAAATAAAGTGTACTTCGTTATTTGTACGTCGAAACTTACGGCACGCAAATCGAGGTAAGAAGATTATCGGTAAGGTTGATAATCTTATTATAGTGATCCACGTATCCAACTTGTCAATTTCAGCGATATGAGATCACTGGAATTGACTGATCTCAGTTTCGTTGTACTAATCCCGAAATACGAACATTATAAGAATTAATTATTAATTAATTATAAAAAGGTTAAACTTAGAGAAATTATCAACAAACATTGTCGGACGATGAAATGAACATCGCCAACGTGTCCAAAATGGTCAAATTAGCTAGGATAGCCTACCAAACGGTCCAATTTGGACACAAGGGCAAAAAGATAATTTCGGGTCAAAACGGTGTCCGTGTCGGAGCCGTTTTGCACCGAAACGTGCAAGAAAATAAGTCTATAAAATATAACAAATTATATGTCCACGCAACCAGAATGTCGATACGAACCCAACGGTATCTCCAGAATTGGATTCCGTTGACCCGATCTCAATTTGGCCCGTTGACCAGAACTTCGAACTCCGGTTTGCACGGAAATGCGTGCCGGAGCCAAAGTTCTCAAAACTTAGCAAACTACCTGTCAACGAGTCCAGAATGACGATACGAACTCATCGGTATCTCCGGAATTGGATTCCGATGAGCCGATCTCAAAATGACCCGTTGACCCGGATATTGGTATCTGATTTGCACCGAAATGCGTGCCAGACCCAATGTCCACCAAAACCTAGCAAATTATATGTCAACGAGTCCAGAATGACGATACGAACTCAACGGTATCTTCGGAATTGGATTCCGATGAGCCGGTGTCAAAAAGTTTCGTTGACCCAGAATGTGGGACCTGTCCGGGCCCACATTCTCCAAATCTAACAAATTTTATATGAAAACATGCCAGAACGATGCCACAAGTCTAATGGTGGTGTCAGAAATGAAATCTGGAGTCCCGTGTTCAAAAATAGAATTTTACAAGTTGGAAATTACGAATTCGGACGGCCAACTTTGGCGTCGAATTCAACCAATCAAACAAGCTCATAATGAAACGAAACTGAAGGGGTAGCAAGAGGGTTATACCAGCTTCGTACTGGAACTAGTAGTACGCCAAACGGAGCTGCGGTGGAGGAGATACAAGCTGACAAAGTTGGCCCCGCAAAACTGTCCAAATTTAATACAATTTAAATGGTCAATTTGGTGGCCGGTTTTTATGTATCAAACGATAAAATTAACGGATGAAAATTGACAGGGATGAAGGTGGATATACCAAGATTGCGACGGAGCAAAGAAATCACCGATCCAACGGTCGGATCTCCGGGAAAACGTGTACGAAGTCGCTGCGATGGAGCGCCAAATCTGAGTTCCAAACTCGCGCGCGCCGACGGGATCTCGCTCAAAACGCACGAATCGCCTCGACGGCGCGTCCCGGAGGACGTTGGCCGCCAGGGGAAGGCAGCCTAGAGTGCGCCCAGGGGGGGCACCCACGGAGGGGTCGGCCACACCGGTGGGCGGCCGGCGGCGGCGCGGCAGCGCCGTTCGCGCACGCGCGCAAGCACGCTGCTGTGCGCGCTGCTGCCGGAGCTGCTGTACGCAGCGCTCAGTCGCGCGGCGGCGCGTGGGGCGGCGCACGGGGCCACGATGGCGAGGTCGACAGCCACGAGGGTGGTGGTAGTCGTCGAACGAAGGTGGGGGCGGCGGTTTGGTGTTGAAAGTGGTGGCGGTTTGGTGATGATGAAGTGTTGGAGGAGGAGGAATAAGGAGGAGGCCGAGGTGGTGGAGAGGCCGGGGTGGCCGACGGCCAAGGCCGGAGGTGGTGCTCGGCTTGGCCAGGAGCTCGGGAGGGTCGGGCCATGGAGTGGTGGTGGTGATTCATGGCTTTGTTACTGTTGGTGAGTTTTGTAGTAATTGTGGGAAAGAAAGAATAGAGAGAGAGAAGAACAATTAATGAAGTGAGAGAGAGGAGAAAAGTTTGTCCACCCTAGAAATTAGGGCCGGCATGGGAGTGAGCTGTGTAATTGTTGTGTGGGTGTTGGGATTGAATGGTGATGATTAACTTAAGGAAAAATCAATGGCTACGATGGAAAATAGAGAAAATAGGTAATTTCTATAGGATTTAATTCCAGAAAAATTCTGATAAATAGAGAAAAATATGTAGGAGAACATTTAATATTTTTGGACAAGAAAATATGAGGGTGTCATGATGGAGAATAACATGGAGCTGGACTGGACTCGGTAGAGCCGGATTGGGTCAAAATCGGACATTGTGCAAAAACCGAATTAGAAAATAGGCGTTGATGATCATGGAGAAATAAGTAGGACATGGGGATTCCAATAAATGGGACACAAGTGGCGGACGGGTAGTAGGCTCAAAGTGGGCCATGTCCATAATTGGGGCTGACAGGTTTTGGTCGACAGGGGACCCACAAATCAAGTTGGAAAATGAATGTGACGCCGTGGCGTGAAATAAAATCGGGTCACGCGTCAGAAAAGTTGTGCGAATCAAATGGAGCCCGAAATGACTTGTCTGAGTGGGAAACGAAGGTCATGGGTGACGAGCATCTCGAGTAGATCATCAATGAGGAGTTGGTTTCAAGAAACTGACTGGTCTGGCGCTCCCAATTTAAATGTCATGGTAACGCGCTGAAAATGATCAAAGAAAAGAGTGAGAAAATAAATATCAATCAAATGGTCTAAACCGATCCGAAGTTCAGCAAAGCAGAAAGAGCACAAGGGAACAAGTTTGGGTGGGACACCATATACCGTCATGAAGGTAATCGTGTCCACTCCAAAACTCATGAAGAAGATTTCCAGAGTTGAACATCCCTGATACTCCAAATATCAATGGCACGGAAAAGTACACTTAAGGAAAAATTAACAGAATAATTTATTTATCAAAACCAATCAAACAGGAAATTAAATAAAATGAAAAAAAAATCAGCCTGAAATTCAAGGTGCTAACATCCTACCCACCTTATAGAAATTTTGTCCTCGAAATTAAAATGTCCCTACTCCCTCTAGGTCAAACCTCCACAATCAAAGTCCCAGAACTTAAATAAACATACCATCAAATAAAGAACGGCATACAGGGTCATGGCATACGGTGACAGTGAAGTCTCATCTAGGTTTACTAGTCATGTTAATCAACGGTCATAGGTATCAAACACACAAATAATCCAGGGTGCTAAATTAGAAAGATACAGAAACAACAACCATCAAAACTATAAGGCGGTCTACCATCCTATATGAAAACTGATACTTATCAAAATAAAACAAAGGTAACTACCAATTATCTGAAAAAGTACTATCCCAAAAAATCAAAATCATAAGTTAAAGAATTGAAAGTTACTTGCATTGAAATCCAATCACAATATATAATATAGAGGGCACTAGAAGGAAAAAGCTAACATTATGTGTATGGGAGTATGTGAACAGATTTATATGGTTAGATAGTAGACGTGTGTGTACGTGAATATACATGAGAGTGTATATGGGGATTCGGGTTTCAAACAATAACTAGCAAGTTATACTAATCATGGCATATGGGTTAAACAATCTACAATACGCAACTTATTTAATCATAACATGCATGGTTAACCATTATATCTATATAAAGAGGTAGAGATTTTGTTATGTATCTATACAAATTATAACATGTACGTATAAACTCTACATATATCTATCTAGGTATAATCATAACATAGAGAGGAAGATTTGGTTACATGACATGGTATACTAAGTTAGAGTGTGTGTGTGTCCTTGTACAGGATTATAGCTTAGTATTGAAAGGTTAAATCTAGGTTTTAGTTCAGCATTTACATACAAATCTGAAATGAGCTAACATTTTAACAAGTGTAATATTAACATAATGCAATTTCAAAATTTAGAAGTTTGAAACATCACAACTATCTCAATGCTCCCAATACATCCTATCATGATAGAAATGAACCCTAATCATATTACCAATACATTTATCTACGCATACAGTTCAATATTACATATTAAATCTGAAATTGAACTAAACATTGGAAATCAAATATGAAAATGTTAACATGTAACTAGTTTTCAGAATTTTGGAGAACTTGAACATTAAAACCCAACTCAATGTTTATCACAACTAGCATGTAAGAATATGAAACCTAAATTTATATCCCTACAAACAACAATGTGCACAGCTCTAATTATTACATTAAGAAAATAAAACAGTAATTTAAACTAAACATTTGGAATTCCGCATTAAGGGTTAATATGTACACAGTCTTAAATTGACAAATTTAAACACAAATTTTCAACAAAATTTTTTTTTTGAATTGAAACCCTACGTATAACATACATGTGCAGTGACGTAAACCTAAATAACAACATGAAATTTTATATTTAAAATTACGAATTTAAACTGGTAAAGCAGAAAGCCAAAAACATTGGGATTTTGAAAATTTAACATTAATGACATTTCAACATTATCTAGATATGTGAAAAAATCAAGTGTAGCATGCATACGTGTTAGGCAAAGTGTCTGCTATATATATATATATACTCATATATTCTCATGTCCCAAAAAAAATTAATTTTTACATTAAGACTAACATTTAGATTCCTACCAAGATTGCAAGCAGGTGAGGTGATTGACGAAATCAAGACAGTTTTATTATCATTATTATTTAATATAAGAATAATAGCAAGAAGGAATAACAATGAAATCTATCTTTGCTTATCTGTTTAAAGAAGGAACGATTTTGAAATCCAGAGCTAAATATCAAATTCAAGATAAAGTCTAGCAAAATCATCGATTCATGGTATTATGAAAAACTCCTAGCAAGAAGCTACACAAAGGTTTATGAAAACAACTAAACATACTCTTAAGTTAAATGACAAGAAACTAGGCAAAACAACAAACAATAATTCTTTTTCTTTTTTTTTTGAATGACTGAGAAAAAAAAGGTAGAGAAAACATGTTCAAAATATTTTAAGGTACAATCCGATAATCATACGCGTCTATCCAAAATCATGGTACTCTAAATCCTCATCATACTAGTAAGCAAGGCTACGATAATCACAGAGCCCTTGACTTATGCACATATCTCTAGAATCATGGTATTTAACATTTTCGCGGTGCCGCATGCTTGGCTGCAAAAACCTTAAATTCCCACACCCGAGAAATACATTCAGAGTCAGACTATATGTCCTCACCATGCTGGCTAATGTGACTATAGAAGACTAGATTCCATAACATAGATAACCTAGCCCATATAATTTCATCTTGCCAAAAATCAAATTAAATCAACAATGAATACTCAAAAATCAAATCAAAATTTATTAACGAACATCAAAATTCAAAAGTGAACACAATCCATCAAAATGCAAACTCGAATGCAACAGCTATCATCAAAATTCAAAGTTCGAAAATCTTCCATCAAAATAAATACAAACTCAAATTCAACAATAATCCATAAAAATCAAATTTAACAACAAAAGTAAAATAAATTAAATCAAGGGAAAAAGAGAGTTTTCAAATCGAAGTTAAATAAGATTCTCCAGGGTCGTCCCGGAAATCTCTCAAGGGTTCCTATCTGTGATTGAGTACCTTCAAATATATCCAAATCCTACTGCAGGCTGTAGTGGCACTCTAGTTCGAATACCACTACACTTTAGTCTCGACCTACATGGGCCACCACAAAAAACGTGTCACGACCCGCACCCTAGGGTTAGGGCACGAGAACGTAACGACGCCCAGCCTATGCCGCAGTGTCGGCGGTAGAACGCTGTCCTAGGTCACAATATCTAACAATATAAAGCTAAGCAGTTTATACTCCCCGAATGGGGGTGACATAGCAGATACAACTCAATCACATCTAAGGTAGAGCATGATAAGAATAGATAAAACATGAAATCCAAAAGAGATATAGGAGATAGAAGTCTAAGTGTCTAAGGTACATGAAACCAGAAATACATCTCAAAACTCAAATAAAGATACAGTAATCCACAAGGTAAATACAACTCCAGACAAAATAAAATAACTACCTAAACAACCTCTAATGTGTCTCCTCTAGGCTAGCAGGCACCTCCAGGCTATCTGTAAAATTTATCAACAGGTCCAGTCAGGACTGGAGCGAGCACAGTACATCTCAACATATCATAGCAGGTTAGAAAACATATAACATACAGTAAAGTAAGATACGAGTACTGAAGAAATGCGGTATGTAAACAGGAAGAGAACTGTAATATAAATATCTACTATACATAGAGAACTAACAGTGGCTAGTGAGTCAGAGTACGAGATAGCACATGTGAACAGGACAGATTTGCACAGGATGTCGAGGTGCACAGGAATCTACACTACAAGGAATTGTTCACACGACTACTAGCACTCCCCCGTATCCCCAATCAATACACAAGGATCTAAACAGGTTATGTTATTGCATAGGATATCACATGGGGGCCCATATAGGGTGCACATGATAGTATACATGGGGCTCCGTGAACATGAGAGTACAAGATTCACAGGAGTGCACATGTAATGAAAGCACAGGAGTACATGATGTAAGTGAAACGCACAAGCACAATGTACCCGATGCTCCCGAGGGGGATAACATCGCATGTAGAGATCCATATAGTACCAATCCGTGTGACCAACGTGACAGTACAAGTAAAGTAATCTACTGCAGGTAATAATTCTAAGCAGGATATGAAATGATCAGAGAATGTACTCGCCTCGATAACCTGAACAGCTGATAAGTAAAGGGGGTCCCACTGAAGCCACAGAGTCCTATTTAAAGCAACACAGGTTACAAGATGTTTAAGTTAAATAAATGAATTCCTACAGGCAATCTATATTATTCTAGGTTCTTCTAAGTCAAATTAACTCTAGGTCAACTCCGGTCAATAATCTAGTCAAACTAGGTCAAGCGTTGACTTACAGTTGACTTTGGGTCAACTGGTCAACTCTGGTCAAACAGGGTCAATTCTAGTCTAAAATAAAGTGTACTTCGTTATTTGTACGTCGAAACTTACGTCATACAAATCGAGGTAAGAAGATTATCGGTAAGGTTGATAATCTTATTATAGTGATCCACGTATCCAACTTGTCAATTTCAGCGATATGAGATCACTGGAATTGACTGATCTCAGTTTCGTTGTACTAATCCCGAAATACGAACATTATAAGAATTAATTATTAATTAATTATAAAAAGGTTAAACTTAGAGAAATTATCAACAAACATTGTCGGACGATGAAATGAACATCGCCAACGTGTCCAGAATGGTCAAATTAGCTAGGATAGCCTACCCAACGGTCCAATTTGGACACAAGGGCAAAAAGATAATTTCGGGTCAAAACGGTGTCCGTGTCGGAGCCGTTTTGCACCGAAACGTGCAAGAAAATAAGTCTATAAAATATAACAAATTATATGTCCACGCAACCAGAATGTCGATACGAACCCAACGGTATCTCCAGAATTGGTTTCCGTTGACCCGATCTCAATTTGGCCCGTTGACCAGAACTTCGAACTCCAGTTTGCACGGAAATGCGTGCCGGAGCCAAAGTTTTCAAAACTTAGCAAACTACCTGTTAACGAGTCCAGAATGACGATACGAACTCATCGATATCTCCGGAATTGGATTCCGATGAGCCGATCTCAAAATGACCCGTTGACCCGGATATTGGTATCTGATTTGCACCGAAATGCGTGCCAGACCCAATGTCCACCAAAACCTAGCAAATTATATGTCAATGAGTCCAGAATGACGATACGAACTCAACGGTATCTTCGGAATTGGATTCCGATGAGCCGACGTCAAAAAGTTCCGTTGACCCAGAATGTGGGACCCGCTTTGTACCGAAAAACGTGCCCGGGCCCACATTTTCCAAATCTAACAAATTTTATATGAAAACATGCCAGAACGACGCCACAAGTCTAATGGTGGTGTCAGAAATGAAATCTGGAGTCCCGTGTTCAAAAATGGAATTTTACAAGTTGGAAATTACGAATTCGGACGGCCAACTTTGGCGTCGAATTCAACCAATCAAACAAGCTCACAATGAAACGAAACTGAAGGGGTAGCAAGAGGGTTATACCAGCTTCGCACTGGAACTGGTATCACGCCAAACGGAGCTGCGGTGGAGGAGATACAAGCTGACGAAGTTGGCCCCGCAAAACTGTCCAAATTTAATACAATTTAAACGGTCAATTTGGTGGCCGGTTTTCATGTATCAAACGATAAAATTAACGGATGAAAATTGACAGGGATGAAGGTGGATATACCGAGATTGCGACGGAGCAAAGAAATCACCGATCCAACGGTCGGATCTCCGGGAAAACGTGCGTGAAGTCGCTGCGACGGAGCGCCAAATCTGAGTTCCAAACTCGCGCGCGCCGACGGGATCTCGCTCAAAACGCACGAATCGCCTCGACGGCGCGTCCCGGAGGACGTTGGCCGCCAGGGGAAGGCAGCCTAGAGTGTGCCCAGGGGGGGCACCCACGGAGGGGTCGGCCACGCCGGTGGGCGGCCGGCGGCGGCGCGGCAGCGCCGTTCGCGCGCGCGCAAGCACGCTGCTGTGCGCGCTGCTGCCGGAGCTGCTGTACGCAGCGCTCAGTCGCATGGCGGCGCATGGGGCGGCGCACGAGGCCACGATGGCGAGGTCGACAGCCACGAGGGTGGTGGTGGTCGTCGAACGAAGGTGGGGGCGGCGATTTGGTGTTGAAAGTGGTGGCGGTTTGGTGATGATGAAGTGTTGGAGGAGGAGGAATAAGGAGGAGGCCGAGGTGGTGGAGAGGCCGGGGTGGCCGACGGCCAAGGCCGGAGGTGGTGCTCGGCTTGGCCAGGAGCTCGGGGGGGTCGGGCCATGGAGTGGTGGTGGTGATTCATGGCTTTGTTACTGTTGGTGAGTTTTGTAGTAATTGTGGGAAAGAAAGAATAGAGAGAGAGAAGAACAATTAATGAAGTGAGAGAGAGAAGAAAAGTTTGTCCACCCTAGAAATTAGGGCCGGCATGGGAGTGAGCTGTGTAGTTATTGTGTGGGTGTTGGGATTGAATGGTGATGATTAACTTAAGGAAAAATCAATGGCTACGATGGAAAATAGAGAAAATAGGTAATTTCTATAGGATTTAATTCCAGAAAAATTCTGATAAATAGAGAAAAATATGTAGGAGAACATTTAATATTTTTGGACAAGAAAATATGAGGGTGTCATGATGGAGAATAACATGGAGCTGGACTGGACTCGGTGGAGCCGGATTGGGTCAAAATCGGACATTGTGCAAAAACCGAATTAGAAAATAGGCGTTGATGATCATGGAGAAATAAGTAGCACATGGGGATTCCAATAAATGGGACACAAGTGGCGGACGGGTAGTAGGCTCAAAGTGGGCCATGTCCATAATTGGGGCTGACAGGTTTTGGTCGACAGGGGACCCACAAATCAAGTTGGAAAATGAATGTGACGCCGTGGCGTGAAATAAAATCGGGTCACGCGTCAGAAAAGTTGTACGAATCAAATGGAGCCCGAAATGACTTGTCTGAGTGGGAAACGAAGGTCATGGGTGACGAGCGTCTCGAGTAGATCATCAATGAGGAGTTGGTTTCAAGAAACTGACTGGTCTGGCGCTCCTAATTTAAATGTCATGGTAACGCGCTGAAAATGATCAAAGAAAAGAGTGGGAAAATAAATATCAATCAAATGGTCTAAACCGACCCGAAGTTCAGCGAAGCAGAAAGAGCACAAGGGAACAAGTTTGGGTGGGACACCATATACCGTCATGAAGGTAATCGTGTCCACTCCAAAACTCGTGAAGAAGATTTCCAGAGTTGAACATCCCTGATACTCCAAATATCAATGGCACGGGAAAGTACACTTAAGGAAAAATTAACAGAATAATTTATTTATCAAAACCAATCAAACAGGAAATTAAATAAAATGAAAAAAAAATCAGCCCGAAATTCAAGGTGCTAACAGAAAATAAAGAAGACTAAACTGAAATAATAGCAATGTCATCGTAACACATGAGTTTAGATGTCTAAAACAATAAATACATATCCCGAATAGTATAATAAGTCTCAAACCCATATTCAGAACAATTTGATACAATATGAAATACTAAGAACTCTAGAACACTACTAAGGCACTCTCTACTGGGCAAAATCCTTATGAGTCTCTTATGTGCATCCCTCGTATACCCCCTGCTCATAGTAGACAACAGTCTAAGCCATCTGAAAAATATATCCAGTCAGGATTGGAGCAAAGTACAACTCAAATAGCAGTTCTAATTAATTGACAAGCACTATGAAAATGTAAATAATATGTAATTCTTGAAAAACAATTTATAGAGACAAAGTACAAATGGAAGAGACAGGTGAATATAGAGCAATAGGTGTATGGGGGAGTAATATAAAAATATAAAGGCAGATAGATATGTAATAAAGAGGAAAACATGTCATGCAAGGTACACAACTAACAAGTCCAGAATATCTGTGTCTAAAAACCAGTGTTTTGAAATACCAAGTTGACATGTAAACAGCTAGAGGGTAAATCCGGCAAACCATACACATCCGTGTGTGGCCGCTATTATTCTAGTAAGACCATGGGTTAGAAGGGTATGTTCACACGTCTCCTAGGTATTTCTCCGCCCGACCATTACACATGAATCCAGGTCTCGACACATATATCAATAATCCAGAATAGATACATTAGTCTAATAATTCATTAGTCCAGTAAAGAGTCCATAGGCATGAAACTACGTATCTCAAATCAAGAAATCTATACAATACCAATCCGTGTGTCCATCGTGTCGGAATCAAGATAGAACACTAATATAAACATGCATCATATGACATATCAAGAAATAAAAACTATCAGAGAATGTACTCGCCTGTCGTCCTAAGCAGTAAATGTGAGTCGAGGTCCAAAGTGGAGTCACAAGAACCTAGATATGAGGTACACATATAAATTGGTTTTTTTAAGTGAGTTAAACATGGTTTTCTAGTGTGTGATATGCAATCTAGGTCCATTCTAGGTCAATATTGACTCAAAGTTAACTTTTGGTCAACTGGTCAACCCTGGTGCAACCCTAGTCAAACCAAGTGTATCTATGTTAGGTTAACCCTAATTCAAGTCATTACTTACCTAGATACCCTATCTATATGTATATTGGATATTACCTATATCATATCTATTAGGTATCACCCTACCCACTAATATCCTACTAAATTTGGTAGATAACCCTTTACCTAAACCTTAACTACTTAGATAGGTATCTACTTACCTTACCTAAATTAGGAAATTTATATTACCTATCCTAGGTAACTACTTACCTTAGTTTGATAGGTATATTCAATACCTATACCTAGATTAGGTAAATTTTGTCTCCTATTAGACTTTCCTACCACATCATTCCCTCCTCAATCTTAACTAAAATGGCCAAAACCCTTATCTCCTAACCTGTTGCAACTGCCCATGCTAAAGCTAATGCAAAGGCAACAGCAATGCAAAGCATGCTGCTGCTAAATGCAAGCCAAAGCAATGCAAGGCTGCTGCCAAGTGCAGCCCAAACACTTTGACTACAGCAGTGCAAGGTGCTCTGCTTATCTTACTCCTCCTCACTTATCTAGGCATTGCCCTGACCAACACAGGGCCTACAGACCCTTGTTGCTAGGGGCCTCCCCTACCTCACATAGGGAGGATTCCCTGATGCTACTGCCAAAGGCTTTGTAGCCTGCTAAAGTAAAGCAATTACTGCTAAGTGAGCATACTGCAATGTAGCCTGCAGTTGCTAATGCTCCTGCCAAGTGTAGGCAATGGCCAAGTGCCTCTAACACCTAACCACTCTCACACCTTTATATCACTTGGACACTAACTCAAGACCTTCACTCAACTAACACTACATTGATACTAACTCTAACGCACTAATTTATCTGTACACTCACTGCACTTCACTCTCCTTTCTCTAATTTACTATCACACACATACTGAACTTACTAATGCACTAGACACTGGCACTCATACATCTGGACACTCAAAATAGTGTCTATGCCCTCACTGACTGACACTAAAAAAAGTCACTGAAGTCCTCACCGATACATGGATTATTTTACTGAGAATTGCATATGGCCAAGTGGCTAAGGCCAATGCCAGACCACTGAGAATAGGCCAAGCCTATGCCCTCACTTTAAATTGGAAAAAAAAAACTCTGAACTTCTCATTGATACTTAAACCAAATGCACTGATATATATATATATATATATATATATATATATATATTTTATGTGTGTGTGTGTGTGTGTGTGTGTGAAGGCCCGTGTGAAGCTAGATTTGCGGAAAGCTTACGACACGGTCAACAGGGACTTCCTTTGCCACCTTATGCTTACTATAGGATTTGATGAGAGATGGGTGGCGAGGGTGAGGGAGTGCATATGCTCCCTCATATTTTCGGTCCTCATACAGGGTACTCCATATGGATGCTTCAAGAGCAACAGGGGACTGCGGCAGGGGGATCCTCTTTTCCCTTACCTGTTCACTCTGGTGATAGAGTAATTCACTTGTATGATGGACCTGACTGTGCATAGTAGGAAGATTGTCCCTCTCTTCAGGCTGGTTAAGCCGATGGTGTCACACTTGATCTATGCTGACGATCTCTTGGTATTCTTGCATCCATCTATAATGGGGATGAAGGTGCTTTCAGATATTATGGAGGAGTTTGGGAGGTTGTCCGGTCTTCAGCTAAATAGGGAGAAGAGCAGGGTTTATTTCAGCTCTCAGTGCACCATCAAGGAGGAAAGGGCCCTTGCTCTGGGAGTAGAGAAAGGAGAGTTACCAGTGAAGTATCTGGGGGTTCCACTGACGGTCAATTATGCTAGGGATCAGGATTATCACAGCCTGGTAGATTTTGCCCAAAGGAAAGTGAAAGGCTGGCAGGCAGCTGGACTGTCTTTTGGTGGTCATATTAAGCTGGAAAGGTCTATTATTTCTGGCATAGCTATGTTCTGGTTGCAGTCGATTCAGATTCCGGTAGCTACCATGAGGAAGGTGGAGACCATATATGCTAATTTCATCTAAAGAGGAGATACGCATGCGATCACTTGGGAACAACTCTGTCGGACCCAGGAGGAAGGAGGAGTCACTACAACAAAAAGACCTATTAATAACGCTCGATAAGACGTATTGATGACGCCTGATACCTAAGCGTTATCAAAGTTCGAAATACCTTTTTTCTATGACGGTTTGGGCCAATTATGGGCTTTTTATAACGTTTATAAAACAAAGCGTTATTAATATTTTAGAGCGGTGGCAAACTTGTAATATTTTACAAACTTATTAATGTTAAGCGTTCGAAATATTAGGGTTCGGTCCAGCATCCTCTTCCTCTTCCTCCGCTCCTCTTCCTCTTCCTCTTCCTCTTCCTCTTCTTCTGCTCCTTCCATTTCCCCTCTCCTCCTCCTCTTCCTCTTCCTAGGCTCCCATGCCCAAAATTAGGGTTCGGTCCAGCGTCCAGGCCTAGGATTAGATTTAGGGTTTCTCCACCGATCCATACGTCCGATCCCCTCAGCCATGGACTCCGGCCGCTGTTGGAGGAAGCTCGAGGAAGGCGAGGTCGTCCACTTCGCCTTCCCCCATACGCCAGGGTGAAGTTCGACAGGCACTGGGTGAGCACGAAGACGGTGGCCGCCACGTCCGAGATCGTTCACTTCTCGACCAAGAGATCGGGAGAGGTCCGTCTACAAGCCCGACGTCTTAGTTTTTCCATTTAGGTCAAGATTCGAACACACTGGTACTTTCTAAAATTTTACCACTGAATCAAATGCACTAAACTAAAAAAATTTTATTTTTTTCGAGAATATGCCATCTCCAGCTGCTCTTTGAGGAAAACATATTCTCGAAGAATCAGCATCCTCTGCTCTCTCTCTCTCTCTCTCTCTATATATATATATATATATATATATATATATATATATATATTCTTTGAAAACATAGATTCTCTGTTGCTTTTGGTTTCATTCTCTCTCTCTCTCTCTCTCTCTCTCTTTCTCGGCTCCCATCCCATCTGCAGGTTTCCCTCTTCCCTCTCCTTATTATTTTTTGTGGGCAATTTGCTTATGTTTGTGATTAATTTTAATGGCTCATTATGAATCCTGACCGTGCTCTGTAGTTGAAGCTAGATTGGGATATTAGAGTTCCTCATATCTCGATGAATGAGGATTAACTGGGTGTGCAATTTCCTGAATCTTGATTCGTTGGTCAGGATAAAGTGAAGATGATTAACTGGAGAATAACCTGGAAGCTATCAGCAAAATTATAGTACTGTAAGTACTGAACACCAGCAACCCTTTTGTTACAAACCTTGAAACTGAAATTTCGAAGGCCTCTTTGAAGCATCTAGCTGTTGCTAAAGGTTTCTTGCACTAGAATGGAGGGTTGTAGGGGGTTGAGGGAAAGGTTTTTGTTGCCATATGAAAACATGTGGTTAATGTTTATGTGGGAAGTGTGTACTTGAGAAGGGTTTTTGCACATCTCATATACATGAAATATGGTGGTGTGCTTCTGGGATATGGTTTGTGTAGCCATTCTGAACTTTATGTCATGGAGGCATGGATTTCATCCCCCTATATGTGTTGTCATTGGAGCAAATTTCCATGTTGGCATCACATACGAACATTCTGAACTCTTGATTCACAACTAGGCATCACATAAAATTGCAAATGAACAGATTGAACAACATGGTGGTTCTGATTCAGTCTTGTTGTTTCAGTCTGCCATTTCCATCTTGTCTCGATTATGCATTTTAATATTTATGACGAGGGGCTTTAGACACAAATTTTACGTTAAAAAACAAATAGGCAGGTGTTGTAGGCTATTTTTATAGGAACAATTATGTACTCTTCTTAATGTTTCAAAGCTAAGGGAGGTAAAAATACATTAGTGACTGGTGGCACTTGAGCTGTTCTTTTGTACCAACATTGCATTTGAAGAAACTTGTTTAAGGGATGTGTTTGATAACATTAGTAATAAGGAATGGTTCCTGTGACAAACTTTTAATCCCTTTCTGAAGGACTGGTCATTAGGCTACAATCCCTTAAGATTGTGATTTAGTGGCTTCAGTTTCTAAATGTTGGTTTTTTATTCTTTCTTACAGTTTTGGAATGTTATCTATAGTTGAATTGCTCCAAAATCCCAAGTATTTACATGCCTTTCAGCCGTATGCTTGCCTATTGTCATTAGTATTTTTTTTCGTTCATACTGGAATTAATTCTAGTTTTTTAATGCACCATTGGAATTTTATCTGAATTAGTAGATGATACTAATTTTGGGTGGAATTAATTCTAGTCTTTTAATGCACCATATTGGCATCACATATGAACATTAAGAATCCTATGTTGGACTTGTGTTTTCTTAAGTTTCTTTTATAATAAACATTTGTAGAAAACCAACAACTGAATATGTATTATACCGCAACAAAATTTGGATTTTGGAAGTATATTAATTATGTGCTTGCAGATTTTTAAACTATTTATACGTATTATGTACTTGCAATCATCAAATTCGACAACAACTCTTAAACTAGTTCTTCTGATTACTTATAGTATGTAGCATTCTTGCTAATATGGCACCCACATTAAGTTTTCAATGTGATACTAACACAGTGTTTCGACGTGTCCTAGTGTTTTTTTGTTGTCCTACTGACATGAACACTTGAATCATTTTGAAGTATCTATTGTGAGTAATTTGGATGATATTTTATGGTAAAAAAACTATTACATGGAGCACATACAAGTAGCTTACAAATGCTTGCTAACTTTGTTTGTCTCTGTTCCATGATTTAAAACATATATATATATATATATATATATATATATATATATATATATATATATATATATATATATTCTCCAGTTAAGCGCGCTCTCTCTCTCTCTATGGTTTGTGATTGATAATACTGATGGTTATAATATTATGTCAAGGCTGATGATGATTGATCTTAAAGATCTTAGCGGATTTCTGTGAGGCTTCTATATCGATGATATGACTTGTTGTTACACAAACTGAAGCCTATGCTGCCTTTTATGCTTCATTTAAGGAATTTAGATCTGATGTGATGGTGAGTTAATGAGGTGTGGGCAGTGACAACTATCATAGGTTGTCGTGAGCCTTTTTCACCAATTATACGCCTTTTATTCTAGTCTTTAGTTAATATAACCAATATTTCAATATTTGTGTAAGAACTGACAAGGCGGTGCATGGCAGGTTTCGAACCATGCAAGGGAATCACCTTCTTACAACAAGAAGCAGGTATGTGCAAACTGTTCAGATTTGGAGTAAATAACTTATAAGCATTCATCATTTCATCATTGTACATAGCTTTATGTGTTGCCAATGTTCCAATCCTAAATTACCTTTTTGTATGGTCAATGAGATTTTGGTTGAGGCTCACTAGTGTCGCCAACTTTTACTTTATTTTTTCTTCTTTTTGAGATTCCAACATGGAAATCCTACATGTGTTCACTAGAGGTCCTTGCAATTAACCTATATAAAAATTAAAATTTTATTAGTTCTTTTTTGACTCAATAATGCAAATTCTATCTTCATTTGTTTCTTTGTAAATTATTATTCTCTGTTCCCTATTTGCATCAGTTTGAATTATTTCGGTTTGCAATTCAAATGTTGAGTTTCTGTTTTCTTCTCTCCACAGAAGGAAGATGGATATCCTTGCCAGTCTTCTCATTTATCAGAAGATGCGATGAGCCGAATGTCAGAGCCAACCAGTGATGTTGATAATATAGACAAAACTTCCTTTTCTTGCTTAGTTAAGGTGACTTTTCTATCCTTACCCAATTGATTGATAATATTTTACAGTGTTCTTAGAAACACCCTTAGACTAACGTGACCAGGCTGAGTTGCCTACAGTGTTGATAATGGTTTTTTCTTGCAAAATCTCTGCAATTTTTTTATGGTTTCTATATAATGTTATGATTGTTCCCATTTTCATGAAAACTCTTTTCTAAGGGATTACTCTATCAAGCTTGCTCCAGATATGGGACAAATACTTTATCCCTATCATGACCTAGTTTGTTTTATTCTTTTTATCTTGATATTTCATAAATAGATTTGATTTTTAGGCCTGACAATTATATAGACTGATTTGGTTGTCTTCTCTTTTTTTCAGGATTTCACTGGTGTTCCGACTGTCGTTTATCTTTCATGATTATTGGTTATGTGGTGTAACACCCCAGAACCAGAATACTGGAGAGCGGGGGCGTACATAGCCAGCTACGTATATTGAAGTGCAACCCACCTCACTATACGGTCACGGCTGTCTAGATACATGAGGGTTTAACTACAAGCCAACAGTCTCCTATGGTCATGAACAAGCCTATTGCCTCAATCTCAAGAAAGCAATAATAGTTACAAGATGTCAGAGCACCAAAGATATAATAGCAAGGCATCCCATACATTACATATTGGATGATCATGAAGCTAGTCGTACAAAATGTCAAGACTAGCAAGAGTTCAGTCATACATGATCAACCCTAGGATCTGTCAATCATGTTACAGCCCGTAGGCAGACAGTAAATAAGGTACAATACGAGCTAACACGTGCTCGTCGGCTAAACGCCTCAAAAGAATAATTTTACAATGAAGTGGGAGGACAAAAGAAACCCATTCGTTGCCAGGGTTACGCCTGGTGGTCACCATCTAGCTGGAAGGTAGGTAGATCCTCTGGTGCTGCTCCGATATCTCGCCATACAAAACCAGCTAGGTCAGACCCCAGAAAGTGTAAGTGCCACAAAGGAGGCTTCACTTAGGAACTAAAACCAGCAAACCACAATAGAATCTTAAAGACAATAAATAAAGAACTGATAATGATAGAGATGACAACAGTAAACTGAGTACGAGGAAACCATTCAAGTAGCCTAGTCACAACCCTTAAACCAAACAAGGACCGGGGTTGCAGCCCTTCACCTGACTAGAAACCTGTCTCAAATACTATTATAGTGAAGACAATAAACGAAGAGAGGACACAGAACTGCTCCGGAAGCCAGGTTACAACCCTTAAACTAAATAAGGACCGGGATTGTAACCCTTTGCCTGAACAGAACTGGACCCCTGATCTTTATTGTTAAGGCCAGTATAAATAATCATCGTATTAAGGTAAAATAAAACATGACGAACATGACATGGGGTTGCAATAAGTTAATAAACGAAGAGAGGACACAGAACTGCTCCGGGAGCCAGGTTACAACCCTTAAACCAAACAAGGATCGTGTCACGACCCGCACCCACTAGGAGGGTACGAGCACGTAACAACGCCCAGCCTACGCCGCAGTGTCGACGGTAGAACGCTGTCCTAGGTTACTATCTAATCAACAACTCACGCAATTATATAATGTACTTGTCAAATCTCATCTCCGAACGGAGGACAAGTATAGATATAATGAATCTCAATCACAGTCTAAGAACGATAAGATATCACAGAAGATTAAAACTAAGACTAATAGCAGAAATAAAACCAACAACTAATAATATAATCTCAGAAATCTTAACTACAAATCTCAACTTATATACATCTCCAGTTCTAAAACATAAAAACTAAAACAGGACAACTAGCTAAACTCCCGATCACTCCTGAGTGTCGGGACCATAGGTAGGTAAGCCATCTCCTGACCCATAATATGTAGGGCACGTGTCCTCAGGACAATCATCTGTAAAAGTTTCAACAGGTCCAGTCAGGACAGGAACGAGTACAACTCATCAAGAAAACCCAAGTAATGACAGAGACTATAAAGCAGTTATAGACAGTTTTATTGATGAATACGGCAGTTTATATACAGGTGATGGTATGGAGAACAGATAAGGTACAAGGAAAGTAAGTAACTAAAATAAGAGAAGAATGATGGCAATAAAGACTGTAAATAAATCTAGCTGAACTAAGGTAACATAATGAGTCCAGGCAGTAATGTAAAACAAGTGTAAACTACTATAAATCCAGTACAGGATGAATCTAATACAAGATGAATCCAGTACCAGATGATTCTAGGTAGTGATCAAGAATCCAGGTGAGTCCAGCTAATCTAATAGTGTGTTTTAAAATACCGAGATCGACATGTAAACGGCTGTGGGTAATCAGGCACACCTCTTACTGATCAGGCGAGAGATGGCTATGCTTCCAGTAGATTCCAGTTGGAGATTCCAGATTTGGGGTATGTCTATATGTCTTACTCAATATTTCCCTACCCCGCAATACAAATGAATCCAGAATTCGACAGGAGAATCGAGATGAGTCCAGCCAAAATATGATGATTCCAGAAATAGATTCCAGAATGATTCCTGTAATTCCAGTAATAGAGGCCAGATAATATGGTGAGTGTGTCGCATACATGAATCCAGAAATATCCATACGTGTGGTATCAGAGAATCACATAAAACTAAATAGAACTGAAATACAGTAACTGGCAAATAAATGAAAGAACTATCAGAGAATGTACTCGCCTGATACTCTGAAAAGAGTAGTGTAATGTCAGATGTCTGTACTGGAGTCATAATGTCCTAAATAGAACAGTACAGGTTATAATGTGTTTAAAATAAGACAGATGAAGTTTATGATGCATCTACATGATTTCTAGGCCAATCTAGGTCAAAGTCAACTCTAAGTCAAACCTGGTCAATTGTCTAGGTCAAACTAGGTCCAAGTCAAACTTGGTCAACTCTGGGTCAACCCAAGTCAACTAAGAGTCAAGTCAATACTCTATGGTCAACTCCAGTCAACATCTAGTTAAGGCTAGTCAATTTTTATTACTAACCTATGCTCTATATAGTGTGTTTTAACTCATACCAAAAACCACATCATCTTAGCTATACAATTTTAATTACACAATTCAAGGTGTTCCCAACACTTGGCCAAACACTCCTTATCTAAGCTATTACCATGCTCAATGCTTGACCTATCCTACATTTACTAATCACATATCCTAACCCAAATCATAATACAAAATACTAAGGTAAAAGACCTCTATGGCATACCACATATACCTATATACATATGTGAAATCCTCAATACATAACCATATATATATATATATATATATATATATATATATATATATATATATATCAATATACACATCCTCAACATCCAATCTAATATACTAACTAACTCACCAATAGCATTCACTCACACACAAAGGTTAAGGGCTGAAAACTGAGAACAGGATAAGGAGAAAATCTGGGAACAGTGGACATGTGTGTGCACCTATGGGTGTTGTGTGTGTAGAGGAATATGTGTGTGTGAGATGTGGTCAAGTGATGTGCAAGTGCAAGTGTCAAGCCAATGTGTCAAGGAGTGAGTGTGAGTAATTCCAATAATGTGTGTGGTGTCACATGTTTGTGAGTGTTCAAATTAGTGAGTGAACTAAATGTCAAGTGAAGGGGTGAACCAATTCGACACAGGGGACTGGAAACTAATATAGGGTTGAACCCTCTAGCCCACACCTTGCCATGCCAAGCCATTATAATGCAAAGCCAAGGCTGGGCAAGGCATGCCTGCTGCTGCAACTGCAATGCAGGGCAGCATGGCCTGCTGCTGCAACTACAATGCAGGGCAGCATGGCCTGCTGCTACCTCTTCCCAATCATCCTATCTAAAGCTCAAACACTAGTATTCAAAGTACCAAACAAATGATTAATACTGGGAAAAATAGTGTACTTGAATCATAAATTCGAATCCAATCCAAGCACACTCGAGATGAAATCATCATACCAATCAATCCCCATAAATCAGTTTACAGGGAACTCACAAAAATGCTTGAGAATTCAGTTATGTGTAACAATATCAGGAAATCAAGAATTTGACAGTTGTGTATGTGTGTCTGTGACAGTGAGCTAATTCTCAGGTTGATGACAGTCTCATTAACCCAAACCAATCCAAATTCGAAACCCCTTCACCTTGATAATATCAACCCAAATTTGAATCCCATACATATTTAGCTATATATACATATGTGAAACATGTAATTTAATCATTGCAATTGGTTTTTAAAACATTCGAAAAAACATGAGAATGGTTCAGTGAAGAAATCTCAGGAATTCTCAGAAATTCAACAACTCAAACAGGGCATTCACAGTTAACAGTCCCTAACACAAATCAAAAATCAAACTTCTAGTAATCTAATACGAGTGTGGGTAACCTAATCATGGTATTTAAACATTACAAAACAGAAAAAAAATCTTATAAGTTAACTCAGAAATCAAAAATAATGAAACTGTGTATCAGAGAATGGAAAGCTCGACCAATTTCAACCCATTTGAATCGAAAACCCGAATGATCATCAATTGATGTGTACAGAGGTTAATACAGGTCATACGTGTCATGAGAGATGTGTTCGTGTCCAGGAAACTGGACACGAACGTGTCCAAAAAAATTAACACATCAAATTGACACAGTTCAGAAAATCCTCGTGCTGCGGTGCAGAGCGAGCTAGGACACGACACACGACACTAGAGGGCCCTTTCTCGTGTCCTAGGGTTCGCCTAGGATAGGGGAGCGTGTCCCATAGCCTGCACCGTGTCCACGTGACTCGTGTCGCGTGCACGAGATGCGTATCAGACGCGATTCTCGTGCGCACGCGTGTCAGGCTTCGACCAGTGCATGGTCGATTACTCTCTGGACACTCGACCAGATGTCCCCAAACTTTAGGGACATGCTGTCAGTGGTTGCCCCCAGGTTCATGTCAAATATTGGGTGTCCAAGTGTCCTACAAGTGGAGAACTACGGCTCGAGTAGCAGGGGAACTGCTGTGCGTACAGAAATCGCGTGTTCACGTGTCCATTCAGACACGACACGACACAATGGTCACCTCAGTCCAACAGAAATCGATAAGCGACATCAAACCCTAAATTCCTATTCAAACAAAAATAGCAAACAAGAACGAAATGCCCATTGTGGCATTTCGTCGAACACCTAGTATGCCCACTGATACGTGGCTGATACGGACACGTATTGGACACGAAACCTAGCAATACCTATACCAGTAGTTAGGGTATTCCTAGGGCTTCCCATTCATGCAATTAAACTACTATTTTATGGAGAGGATTAGGAATTACCTAGGTGTGTGAAAAAGCCCAAAAAGCTTCAAAGAGGGGTGTTTCTCTTGCCACCCAAACTCCTCCAAATTGCTCCTCCACTGGAATTTCTTACCATAGTCAGGAAATACACAGAGATTAGGATCTATTGCAAGAAATTAGAAAAAAAAAGGAGTTGAAATGGAGAAGTTATGGATTGGGGAAGAAAGGGTTTTACCTCTATTTCCAAACTTTGCTATTTCCTAAAGGAGGCTAGCCCTAAGTGGTAGAGACATTAAATAGGGGTGTGGAACCCTAGGTGGATGGCCATAAATGCTAGGGTTAGGGTTTTGGTTTCACTAATTGGGTTATGGGCCTCTATGGGCCTTAAGCCATAAGTCATGGTTCATGGAATCACAAGTCATTAACCAACCTATTCATTATCTCTATTTCCCCAATTTAATCCTAATGACTAGAGTATCATTAACTTAGGTTAACTAGGGTTTCATAATCTAACCAAGTGGTCATGACTAGGGTTAGCTTCTAGGCTAGTCCACTAGGTCTCAACTAGTCAAGGTCAAACTATAATTCACCAAATCAATAAATCATCAAATAATTCAAATAAGTCAAAATGACCAAATTATTCCTAGGCTAAAAATGATAATTAAGTCATCATAATGACATGGTTAGGCTCTAGGTCATGCAGTCTCTAGGGTTTCACTAGCAGCACATCAAAAACACAAGTCATGACTTAAATCAGTTTTTAAATAGTTTAAAAATTATTAAAAATCACTAAAAATCATAATGTGAAATATATATCAATAAATAATAATCATAATTACAAAATTTCAAAATTACCCTCATCTGGAAAACTGGGTGTTACAGATCGGGATTGTAACCCTTCACCTGAACAAAACTGGACCCCTGATCTTTATTGTTAAGGCAGGCTCAATAAGCATAACAATATATGATAAGATAACCATGGAACTATTCAGATAGCTAAGTTACAACCCTTAAACCAAACAAGGATCGGGGTTGTAATCCTTCGCCTGAACAGAACTTGGTATCCCATCATTTATCGATACAAGAAATTATGTCATAATACAATCTGGTACCGGATCATGATAAACTAGACTGGGCTGGACTCCATCCAATCAATCACGGCCAAGCAATAAGTACAGCTTGATACTTTAACTAACTAGGGTTATCACAGGCCTAGTTACTAGCAAGATGCAATGAGATTATCCCAACAGCCATAAGCCTGCAGACCATCCAGTTATCCAGGTCGAATGTCCGTTTATGAAGAATGCAATACGTGACTGTGTGCTGAAAATGTGCCCTACTCGTCGGTAGGCTACAAGTCCACTGAATGCGCCCAGATAACGGGATTGCCTGTAGCTGGGAATCTCTTCATGACTACGAAATTGTTCTACACTACAACAAAAAACCCTTTTAATAACGCTCGATAAGACGTATTGATGACGCCTGATACCTAAGCGTTATCAAAGTTCGAAATACCTTTATTTTTATGACGGTTTTGACTAATTCTGGGCTTTTTATGACGTTTATGAAACAAAGCATCATTAATAGTTTAGAGTGGTGGCAAACTTGTAATTAATAAACTTCCAACAAAACCCTTCACACCCGATCTTTTTCAGAGCTTCCCTTCCCCCCTCTTCCCTCCTCTCCCTGAACCCTAAAATTTTCCAAACCCCTTTCAGTTTCTTGCTCATTTCCATCTCCTTGAACCCTAAAATTTTTCTAAACTCTAATCTTCTCCTTCTCCTCCTTCTTTCAACCTCCGACAAACCCTAAAATTTTCCCTCCAGATCTAAGAATTTAGGGTTTTGGCGGGTGGAGCATGGAGATCTGGAGTCCTACGACCCCGTCGTTCAAGATCATCATAACCCGATACTGAACAGTGAGTTCAGTTCTCATTCCCAAACCAAATTTCGATCGGACAATCAAGAATCCGATCACTAAATCTTTTCTTCCTCCTCCCTTCACCGCCTCTCACCACCTCGAGCGCCGGCTAACTCAACGTCGCGGAGAGCTCCGACGGGCGACGGATCGACCGGCGGTCGGCTAAGCCACGTCGATCGGCACCTCGTGACGATTCTTGTGGCCGAACACCACCACATGGTGCGTCCAGATCCGTTGAACGCTTCCCGGTCACCGACGACCGGAATCTTCGAGTTCGCCGAACGGCGAAGATTCGAAGATGGGTAATTTTCTTCCTGTCAACTTATTAGTTGCTCATTTGCACTTAATGTCAACCGTAAATTAGTAATTTTCTTCCTTAAGAATGAATGTGGATTTGTAATTTTGTGGTTTATTACATGGGTATGTTTGACAAAAAATAATATCAGTCCTTCAAAACCTTTTTCTAGCTATCCAAATAGTTTTCTTTAATTTGATGCCTTGCATCGACAACATTAGCAGGCAACTCAGCCTCAGCCAAGATGTGCAGTGGATCATTCAAGTGCTCATAGCCTGGTCGTCCCCTAAGTTTGTCCTCCTTCAGTATGGAAAAAGTAAAGATAGTGTTTTTAGCTCTTTACTTAAAGAGATGGGGAAAAAAGGACCTAAAGAGGGGCATATTCATCAGCAGATGAAAAGTGAAAACCCCTAAAGACATGCATCCTTGTTACATTTGACTTCAAAGTAATGAACTCTAACAAGTAATTTTTCAATTAGCCAATTCAATTTGATATATAGTTGAGGCGGTTCAACTAGGGGACTAAATAAAAGAAGCATGTTTCCGTTTCAAGTGAAGAGTCAAAGGAGAGAATCGCCTACTGGCATAAAAAGCAGTTGAAGATATTCCGACTGGCTCATAATCTTTCGATGAGTGCAAGTGTAGAATTAAACCAAGAATGAGGTCCAAAGAACTCCAGACTACTACTCAAGGCCAATTATCTATTTCCTAAGAAACCATTGTCATGCTTAATTTTACCTGTTAAGGCATAAAACCATTTTTTGAAGTAGAAACTTCAAAGGAAAAGCATACACTATATATAAGTAATCAATCATGCATAAAACTACACTGGAGAAGGCCGTTAGTTAATATTGTTTCTCTAGAGTGGTTTCCCTACTTTAATGTGATGAAAGAAGCTCAGTATGCAACCTTTAAAAGCCTGTTATATTTATGATACTATAGTAGCAAATATGTGATCTTCAGTTTCAAGCATGCCAATTCTTTTGCAACGGGCTATTTGTACCATATTATAGTGAACATAATTATATAGTATAAGCCCTTATACAAGTTTGTAGGTTATATCTTATGGGTGCAAATAAACCAATTCATAACTCATAATCTTAGTACAAAAGCTAAGTCCACTTCTTCAATTTTAAAGAATTTAATAGTGGATATGTAATCAACTTCATTGGGCATAGTAATAAAGTACACAAGAAAAAGGGCTAAAATTATGAAATAATGCATATTAACCATAAAAATAACTTTATTTGTGTGATGAGGATGTTTCATGATTTTTTTTACCTATAACATATATGTTAGTAATTTTATTCAAGATTTACAGATTCTGATATGATACTGCACTAACATTGCCTGTGGAAACTATATTTACCTTGCCAGGATCCATTATTGAACCTTTTCCTCTGATGTAAATGCGACAGCCTGTTGAGGCTTCCACCCGCTTGAGTGAATTACCCCTGGGTCCCAAAAGGCGTCCAACAAAGTTGAACTGGTACCACAGAAACAAGTTAATAAGAATAAGAAGAAACTAAATATTACTGAATCGATCTAAAAAGAAGCATACATTAGGATAAGTATCCACTGGAATCTCCAATCTCAAGATCTTTTTGACAAAGTAAGAACTTGGGCTTGTCGGTGCTCCTTGCCAGTCCATTGCCATACCTTGCGGAAGACCTAATTATAGCAATTGATGTTATAATTAGGTACACAAAGTACTGAGGCAAGCAGTTCTTATTAATTTTTTATTAGGCTGTGGAATCAAAATTAGTTCTTCATTGACGATTACTTCTGTTGATGATTGTTTTGGTTGTGAAGTTTAAGCAAAAACATCGAATACAACCAGACCACAACCACCATTAAGGGAGGATTGTCACGATGGTCTTCAAAAAATTATGTCGTTTATTGGGCTTAGCTGATTATGCAGTTCCATCTTCCTTTGGATACATTTGTTGACATGCACATTTTAGTATCTAAACATATTAGAAAATGGACGTTCTTTATGTACTCAATTGCATGCACACTTACAAAGTTATGTCTTGTCTTAACATTTTTTTTCGCTCTCAGATCCATTTTTACTTCTGATTAGTCGGCAAGGAAAAGTAAGATTAACAAAATGGTACTCTCCTTACGCACAAAAGGAAATGTCCAAGGTATTTTCCCCTTTTTTTCTTCTCTTGCTTGCTTTCTTTAAGTTTCCCAATACATCAACAAGTCCCATATATAGCTGCAAGGCTTTCCTCTTGATTATTAGATTGGAATATTTTATTATGCCTGAAGCTGTTTATTATAGACTATAACATCTTATGCTTATACAAGGTTTTTGTGCAACTGTTGCAGATACATTCTATATTAACCACCTTGAGAATATATAGCTGCAAGGTATGAAGAAATTAAATTGTTTTTGTGCAACTGTTGCAGATACATTCTATATTAACCACCTTGAGAATTTGGAGTACAAAATTTTACCTCAACAAGTATATGACCAAGTGGTCGAACTCCAAAGCACTCATACAAGGTTTTATACCTGATTAGTACATCTCTCATGTGAGTGTGATAATTGACCAGTCCCTAAAGGAGAGTCTTGGCTCACAATTTTCTTTCTACTTTCACATAATCTTAGTTTATTAGTTTTCGATGCTCATTTGTACCAAGGTTCATAGTATCGAAATCAGTATCGGACCCTTCCTATAAGTGTCGGGATCGACGGTTTTGGATCAGAATTTACGCATATGCATATGTTAATGTTATTAATTATGTTTGCAAAAGTGCAATCTTTTTTCATGTCCTACATCAGCTCACTAAGTATGTGGATTTATATATTTTCTTTTTCTTTTGTGTTTTATTTGTGAGTTCATATATTTTCATGATTGTTTGCGTGAGCGATGAACATTTTTATCTTGTTTGTTTTGGTTGCTGGGCAGGCGACCAAGGGAAACTGCTTTTATATCCAAAGTAGACCCCATTCTGACGGAAGAAGGCTTAGATAATGATGGTGACTAGGAACTGTACATATTTACGTTGGTAAAACAAAATTGTCTGGATACATGGTTCCTTTTGCTAGTGACAACTTTCAAGCTCCTTCATATATTTTTCAGTGACCTGTTTAAATTTTATAGGGTTGATTTGGTGTTGCTTATGTTCGTCTTCTTCGTGATAACGTCGACTTGAAGTACATTTTGCTGCTCTTGAAACATAATATATTTGCTGCTCAGAATGCTCAAAGCTAGTAAATTTTGAAGGTAAGAAAAGATGAAAATATAATACTGCACTGATTTTATATCAAGTAAAAGTGACTTGGATTGACTTGAAAATTTATGAATATGAGCATATGTCCTACAAATTTGTCAAATGGTTGTTAAACTATGTTTCTATTTCAGTATGTAGCTTATGCTAATGGATTAATTCGTGCTTATAACATCCAGACATATGCTGTTCACTACATGCTCCAGTTTAAGACATGAATTACATATTTCCATATTTATATAGTTCTTTTCAATGGTAATCTTACTTCAGTAGTAACTGATTAGAAGAGTCTCAACTGGTTTTTTAACTTCATTGGTAATGTTTACTTCAGTGGTAATTTTTTTAACTTCATATGTAATATGTAATTTCTATATTACATTTATGCATTTGTTACTCATCGTGTTCTAGTTAAAAGTTATCTGTTATAGTTAAATTTGGCAGTTACACCATTGAGTAGTAAGTTTCTTAAGTGATGTTGAATGATGACCATTTCTCCTTTCAAATTTATAGGTTGGCTATGATTCTTTACCTGGTTATGGTACAAACTTTGGGGCCATCCAAAAGTATATATTCTGGTGTATGTTTAGTTAAATCTATTAAGTTTTTGGTTCATGTTGGATGGAACTGGAACATTTGATTACTGTTTGTCCTTTTTTGGGTTCTATGGTAATTTCTTACCTTGTGGTAAAGCTATCTTCCCATTTTGCCCCAGAATTTAGCTCCATAAGGGCCATGCCTCAGTAAAATTAATAACTATTATGTATATCCATATTGTCAATCATATATGTTCAAAGCATTTCTTTGGGGCTATTTTTGTTTAGTAAAGTTTTTTTCCCTCTTTTGTGCAACATTTGCTCGTTTTAATGTAGGTGGAATTGTAGCTAACTAGTATTAATTTTGAAGTTTTTGAAGGTGGAATTGTAGCTGGTGGAATTGTAGCTAACTTTTAGTTGAAACACTCAGTTTTTGAATGACACACAAAACACACTCATGCCTTTAATACTTAAAGTTTTTGAAGGTGGAATTGTAGCTAACTAGTATTAATTTTCTTTCTCAGGTGCACATGAAGATGCAACTATTATTGCAGTGGTAGGATTTGCTACACGTGATGTTGACAGTTTTGATGTGCTCAAGTTGAAGCCAAAGTAGTTACTTGTTTTGAGGATTCATTTAAGTAGTAGTTGTAAATATATGTATTTGGATACCCTATTTTGAGATAATGTAATGAAGATGGTGATATAACATTTCGATATTTTTTTGTGAATATAGTTCAAAGTTGTTGTTTTAAAATTGAATTGAGAAGTTTTTGGAAAGTAATATATAATGTGCAATATTGAGTGTTATAAATGTGATGAGTTCAGTAATATGAGTGTTATAAATGTGCTGCATTGAGCCTATACATATTATCTATTCATGACGTTTTAAAATTGTTCTGGATTGTGCACTATATATTAACTATTCATAACGCTTTTATAGAAACTATTCATGACGGTTATTTTATGACGCTTTTAAAAAACATTTATAACACCCGTTTTCATAACGGTTGCTGTGAAAAAAAAACGTCATGCTGTGAAAAAAAAGTGTCAAGCCAATGTGTCAAGGAGTGAGTGTGAGTAATTCCAACAATGTGTGTGGTGTCACATGTTTATGAGTGTTCAAATTAGTGAGTGAACTAAATGTCAAGTGAAGGGGTGAACCAATTCGACACAGGGGACTGGAAACTAATATAGGGCTGAACCCTCTAGCCCACACCTTGCCATGCCAAGCCATTATAATGCAAAGCCAAGGCTGGGCAAGGCATGCCTGCTGCTGCAACTGCAATGCAGGGCAGCATGGCCTGCTGCTGCAACTGCAATGCAGGGAAGCATGGCCTGCTGCTACCTCTTCCCAATCATCCTATCTAAAGCTCAAACACTAGTATTCAAAGTACCAAACAAATGATTAATACTGGGAAAAACAGTGTACTTGAATCATAAATTCGAATCCAATCCAAGCACACTCGAGATGAAATCATCATACCAATCAATCCCCATAAATCATTTTACAGGGAACTACAAAAATGCTTGAGAATTCAGTTATGTGTAACAATATCAGGAAATCAGGAATTTGACAGTTGTGTATGTGTGTCTGTGACAGTGAGCTAATTCTCAGGTTGATGACAGTCTCATTAACCCAAACCAATCCAAATTCGAAACCCCTTCACCTTGATAATATCAACCCAAATTTGAATCCCATACATATTTAGCTATATATACATATATGAAACATGTAATTTAATCATTGTAATTGGTTTTTAAAATATTCGAAAAAACATGGGAATGGTTCAGTGAAGAAATCTCAAGAATTCTCAGAAATTCAACAACTCAAACAGGGCATTCACAGTTAACAGTCCCTAACACAAATCAAAAATCAAACTTCCAGTAATCTAATACGAGTGTGGGTGACCTAATCATGGTATTTAAACATTACAAAACAGAAAAAAAATCTTATAAGTTAACTCAGAAATCAAAAATAATGAAACTGTGTATCAGAGAATGGAAAGCTCGACCAATTTCACCCCATTTGAATCGAAAACCCGAATGATCATCAATTGATGTGTACAAAGGTTAATACAGGTCATACGTGTCATGAGGGATGTGTTCATGTCCAGGAAACTGGACACAAACGTGTCCAAACAAAATAAATACATCAAATTGACACAGTTCAGAAAATCCTCGTGCTGCGGTACAGAGCGAGCTAGGACACGACACACGACACTAGAGGGCTCGTGCTCGTGTCCTAGGGTTCGCCTAGGATAGGGGAGCGTGTCCCATAGCCTGTACCGTGTCCACGTGACTCGTGTCGCGTGCACGAGATGCGTATCAGACGCGATTCTCGCGCGCGCGCGTGTCAGGCTTCGACCAGTGCATGGTCGATTACTCTCTGGACACTCGACCAGATGTCCCCAAACTTTGGGGACATGCTGTCAGTGGTTGCCCCCAGGTTCGTGTCAAATATTGGGTATCCAAGTGTCCTACAAGTGGAGAACTACGGCTCGAGTAGCAGGGGAACTGCTGTGCGTGTAGAAACCGCGTGTTCACGTGTCCATTCAGACACGACACGACACAATGGTCACCTCAGTCCAACAGAAATCGATAAGCGACATCAAACCCTAAATTCCTATTCAAACAAAAATAGCAAACAAGAACGAAATGCCCATTGTGGCATTTCGTCGAACACGTAGTATGCCTACTGATACGTGGCCGATACGGACACGTATTGGACACGAAACCTAGCAATACCTATACCAGTAGTTAGGGTATTCCTAGGGCTTCCCATTCATGCAATTAAATCACTATTTTATGGAGAGGATTAGGAATTACCTAGGTGTGTAAAAAAGCCCAAAAAGCTTCAAATAGGGGTGTTTCTCTTGCCACCCAAACTCCTCCAAATTGCTCCTCCACTGGAATTTCTTACCATAGTCAGGAAATACACAGAGATTAGGATCTATTGCAAGAAATTAGAAGAAAAAAGGAGTTAAAATGGAGAAGTTATGGATTGGGAAAGAAAGGGTTTTACCTCTATTTCCAAACTTTGCTATTTCCTAAAGGAGGCTAGCCCTAAGTGGTAGAGACATTAAATAGGGGTATGGAACCCTAGGTGGCTGGCCATAAATGCTAGGGTTAGGGTTTTGGTTTCACTAATTGGGTTATGGGCCTCTATGGGCCTTAAGCCATAAGTCATGGTTTATGGAATCACAAGTCATTAACCAACCTATTCATTATCTCTATTTCCCCAATTTAATCCTAATGACTAGAGTATCATTAACTTAGGTTAACTAGGGTTTCATAATCTAACCAAGTGGTCATGACTAGGGTTAGCTTCTAGGCTAGTCCACTAGTTCTTAACTAGTCAAGGTTAAACTAGAATTCACCAAATCAATAAATCATCAAATAATTCAAATAAGTCAAATTGACCAAATTATCCCTAGGCTAAAAATGATATATAAGTCATTAATGACATGGTTAGGCTCTAGGTCATGCAGTCTCTAGGGTTTCACTAGCAGCACATCAAAAACACAAGTAATGACTTAAATCAGTTTTTAAATAGTTTAAAAATTACTAAAAATTATAATGTGAAATATATATCAATAAATAATAATCATAATTACAAAATTTTAAAATTACCCTCATCTGGAAAATTGGGTGTTACAGATCGAGATTGTAACCCTTCGCCTGAACAGAACTGGACCCCTGATCTTTATTGTTAAGGCAGGCTCAATAAGCATAACGATATATGATAAGATAACCATAGAACTATTCAGATAGCCAAGTTACAACCCTTAAACCAAACAAGGACCGGGGTTGTAACCCTTCGCCTGAACAGAACTTGGTATCCCATCATTTATCGATACAAGAAATCATGTCATGATACAATCTGGTACCGGATCATGATAAACTAGACTGGGCTGGACTCCATCCAATCAATCACGGCCAAGCAATAAGTACGGCTTGATACTTTAACTAACTGGGGTTATCACAGGCCTAGTTACTAGCAAGATGCAATGAGATTATCCCAATAGCCACAAGCCTGCAGACCATCCAGTTATCCAGGTCGAATGTCCGTTTATGAAGAATGCAATACGTGACTGTGTGCTGAAAATGTGCCCTACTCGTCGGTAGGCTACAAGTCCACTGAATGCGCCCAGATAACGGGATTGCCTGTAGTTGGAAATCTCTTCATGACTACGGAATCGTTCTAGTTAATTAGCCTTAGTCAATTTCAGTAGGTACCCCTAACCGTGGTACTCAGGGATCCCCATCCTAGACATGATGCAAGACAGTACTGGTTTATTTGTACAAACACAATCGCCCACAGTGTCCAGGTCTTTCATACTTGTCATGTCAGGCTAGCTGTCGTAACAGCATGTCATGATATATCATGTCAGTTTACTTGTTAAGAGTACGTCACGGTGGGCCACTATCATGTTCTATTCTTACATTATCGTGAATGAGAGAAATTTGCATAAAATAACTAGTGACATATTCTTGAAGCCAAGAAAAATATCTACAACTTTCATATTTTGAGTTTTTCAAGATTCTAGCTACAAAATAACTTAAACAGGCAAAAATAGTAAAATAGAGCAATTCCGGCGTATGAGATTCCTGCACCATCGGTGTATAGGATTCCTGCACCATTGGCGCGTGGGATTCCTGCACAATCGGCGCATGGGATTCCTGCACCATTGGCGCGTGGGATTCCTACACAATCGGTGCATGGGATTCCTGCACCATCGGCGCATGGGATTCCTGCAACATCGACGCATGAGATTCCTGCACAATCGGTGCGTGGGATTCCAGCACAAGTGGCACGTGGAAAACTCAGGTTGTGTCTTCAGTACATGCGCGTAGGGAACCTACGCGCATGACACGCTCGGAGTTAAGGGATGCGTTGCCGGAACTTTACGACGTATAGCCTCCCGGCGCATAGCCTCCCGGCGCATGGCCTCCCGGGCGCATGGAGGTCATCGTCCCCAAACAGCAAGTTCAGCCATAAAAGTTCCAAAAACTTGCCATGGCCATAACTTCCTCATCCGAAGTCGAAATCAAGCAAAACAATAGCCAAAACCGCATGAAATTGAATTCTCTGCAACATAGAACCATTAGTTTTTGAAAATAACCAAGTTTTAGAGATCAAAACCAAGAAAACCGAAAAGTTACAAACTTAGATCTACCAGAATCCCTCCATCAAATCCAAAAATGCCAAGTTCTAAAGAGGCTTAGAATCAAGTAAGGAAGAGAATGGAATAATAAAACTTGAGATCCATCATGAAACAAGTTTGCACTTGCCTAGCTCTCTTCCCTGGTAGGTGGAAGAGTAAGGTGGAGAAGAAGAAGTGAAGGAGAAGAATAAATGAAGAGAGAGAGTTAGGTGGAAATATAAATGAGGGTGGTGGTAGATGGGGGTTTGGTCCACCTAAAATCAAGCCAAGCTGAACCAGCAACAAGTTGAACCGAACCAAGAAGGAAATACCAAAATAACCATACAGGGAAATACGTAATACGAGTCAAGAATACGTACACGTATACCAAGATACGTAATACGAACCACAGGCATTACAACTCTACCCACCTTGAAAGAATTACGTCCTCGAAATTTAATCAAGAGGCTAGAGGGACAAGAACAAGCTATACTATTCATAGGCAAGCTATAATAATCAAGCAATCAAGTAATTATTCATGCAAGCAAGGAATCGAAGGCATGAGGCATAAGAAAGATATTATACCTCACGAGTCAAACAGGTCGGGATATCGCGATCGGATATCATCCTCACGCTCCCACGTTGACTCACCCAAAGAGTGATGACCCCAAGCAACACGGACTAAACTAATAGTCTTGTCCTTGAGTACCTTCTCTCTCTGGTCTAATATAGACACGAGCCTCTCCTCAAACGAAAGGTTGGTACCAACAACCAATTCCGAATGATCCAGGATGTGGCTCGGGTCCGGAATATACCGTCGCAGTTGGGATACATAGAACACATCATGCACCTCACGTAGCAACGGCGGAAGAGTGAGACGATAGGATACATCTCCTACTCGCTCCAGAATATCGAACGGTCCTATATACCTAGGACTAAGCTTTCCCCGTACGCCGAAACGAATGACGCCATGGTTAGGCAAAATCCTCAGGAATACATGGTCGTCGACAGAAAATTTAAGGGGACGTCGATGAAAATCGGCCAATGACGCTGGCGATCTTGGGCAACTCGAAGATGATCTCTGACTCTTCTAACTACTTCAACTGTCTGGGCAATCATTTCCGGACCGAGCATCTGCCTCTCTCCAACATCATCCCAGGCTAGCGGGGATCTGCACTTCCTACCATACAGTGCCTCGAATGGTGCCATCTGGATACTGGCCTAGAAACTGTTATTGTACGAGAACTCCACCAGGTGCAGGTGGTCTTCCCACAAACCACCAAAGTCGAGCGTACAAGATCTCAACATATCTTCGAGAGTCTGGATCATGTGTTCTGACTGGCCATCTATTTGTGGGTGATATGCTGAACTGAACTGGAGACGAGTCCCCAAACTCTCTTGCAGGCTACGCCAAAAGTGCGACGTAAATCTGGAATCTCTGTCTGAGGTGATACTGACTGGTACACCATGCAATTTGACAATCTACCGGAGATACATCTCCGCTAGCTGAGCCGTCGACTGACCAACTCTGAACGGAAGAAAGTAAGCCACCTTCGTGAGCCTGTCTATGACAACCCAAATAGCATTTCTGCTAGCCAGGGATCTAGGTAATCCAGTCACGAAATCCATGGCCACATGCTCCCACTTCCATTCTGGAATTGGCAAGGGCTGAAGAAGTCCAGCTGGCCTCTGATGTTCAGTTTTAACTTGTTGGCAAACCAAACACCGAAAGACAAACCGGGCTATCTCCCTCTTCATACCATTCCACCAAAAGTGCTGACGAATATCACGGTACATCTTCGTACCGTCGGGATGAATGAAATACTGCAAACTGTGAGCCTCTGTCATGATCTCATGTCTAATTCTCCACTGGGTACACAAAGACGTCTCCCATGCCTAAGTATACTGTCTTCATGGATACATAACTCTGGTCTTCGTCCTGTCTCACACTCTGCTCTGAGTCACTAAAGCTTGGAATCTGCTGATGCGCCATCCGGATCCTCTCGACTATAGTGTACTGAACTTGCATGCTGGCCATCAATGCCATAATGGAAGGAAGAACAACTTCTATACCCATCTTCTGAAGATCCGCTAACAACTCCGGCTGCGCTGTTAGAAAATATACTCCGGCTCTCATACTCAATGCATCTGCAATGATGTTGGCCTTTGCTGGGTGATACTGTAAGTTGACATCATAATCCATAAGTAGCTCTAGCCACCTTCTCTGACGCATGTTAAGATCCTTCTGGGTGAAAACATACTTCAGGCTCTTGTGGTCGGTAAAAATCTCCACCCTATCTCCGTACAAGTAGTGCTTCCACAACTTAAGTGCAAATACTACTGCTGCCAATTCCAAGTCATGGGTTGGGTAATCCCTCTTATGATCACGAAGTTGACATGATACATAAGCTATTACCTTCCCATGCTGCATCAGAACATATCCTAAGCCTCTGCCTGAAGCATCACAATACATCGAGAACCCTCCGGTTCCATCTGAAGTGTGAGAATGGGTGCCGTCATCAAGCCTCGCTTCAACTTCTCAAAAGAATCCTGACACTCTGCTGTCCAAGCAAACTGCACATCCTTGTGGGTCAACTGGGTCAATGGCGCTGAAATTCGAGCAAAGTCTGAAATAAATCGCCGATAGTAGCCGACCAATCCAAGAAAACTACGAACTTCAGCAACTGTGCTGGACACTGGCCATGTCTCAATGGCCACAATCTTCTGGGAATCCACTTCCACTCCTCCCCTGGTGATGATATAACCCAAATACGAAATGAGATCAAGCCAGAACTCGCATTTACTGAACTTGGCATACAACTGGTGCTCTCTGAGAATCTGAAGAACAACTCTGAGATGATGCTCATGCTTTGCCTCACTTTTGCTATAGACCAGGATGTCATCTAGGAACACAATCACGAACTGATCCAAATAAGGCATGAAGATACGATTCATGAGGTCCATGAATACGGCCGGTACATTGGTTGCTCCAAAGGGCATCACAAGGAACTCCCAATGCCCATACCGGGATCGAAATACTGTCTTCGGGATGTCCTGCTCTCTGACTCTTATCTGATGGTACCCTGACCGCAAATCTATCTTCGAGAACACTGCTGCCCCCTTGAGTTGATCAAACAAGTCATCTATCCTCAGGAGAGAGTATCTGTTCTTGATTGTCACTGAGTTCAAGGTACGATAATCTATATATAATTTGGACGTACCATCCTTCTTTTTTACAAGAAGCATCGGGGCTTTCCAAGGCGATCTACTGGCATGAATGAATCCCTTAGTTCTAAGTTCTTCAATCATCTTGTACAATATCTCTAGCTCTGACGGTGCCATCTTGTAGACTCTTTCTGACACTGGTGCTGTTCCGGGAATCAAGTTGATGGTGAACTCGATCTCCAGCTCTGGCGGCATCCCTGGAAGCTCTTCGAAGAAAACATCTGGAAACTCCTCGACTATTCGAGGTAACTGCACTGCTGCTACTGCCATCCGCAACACTGGAGGAGAAGGTTCAACTTCGCCTCGGGAAAAGAAAAACTCTGGCTCGTCTAGAATGCTAAAAATAACCCTGCCAATGTGGCAGTCTATCCTAGCATACTGGTCCCTCAACCAATCCATCCCTAATACCACATCATAATCAGCCATCGGGAACTCTATCAATCTAGCGGGAAACTCTCTACCGCTAACTACGATCCGACACGAGAAAAATACCCTATCTACTCCCACAAGTCCATTACCAGTAAGTATATTGAGCCTCACTGATAATGACTCGGGCTCCAATCTTATCCGTGTCGTAAATCGTGCAGACATAAATGAATATGAGGCACCAGAATCAAATAATACTAAAGCTGGAAAGGTGTTGACAAGAATAGTACCTGCCACTACCTCACCTGGTGTTATTCCTTCTTCTCCCATGGTCAAAGCCAGCACTTGACCATGCCCTCTAGGTGCGGGTCCCCGCTGCTAAAAATTCCTCTGTCTGCTCTGGATCAGGGCTTGGGCTTGGACATACTGCTGCGGTCTCTGCTGCTGGAATGTCTGGGCCTACGTCGGCAATGGCCTCGGGAACGGGTACTGCAGCTGCTGCTGCTGCTGGACTGGTGCTGGCCCTCTAACTGAAGGACTAGAGAAGGCCGATGAACTCCCCCTATTCGGACAATTCCCAACCCTGTGGTCCGGGACACCACAAACCAAGCACAAACCCTGTGCTCTGCGACACTCTGATACCACATGCCCTGGCTTCCCGCAGTGTGAACATCCCACTGCGGAAGACTGCTTCTGCTTCTACTGCTGAGGGTGCGTCGGGGTGGAATGCTGAACCGACGTCACTGAGGCCGCCCGCCTCGGAGCTCCAATGGTCAAAGTCCTTGCTGGTGCTGAAGACTGACTCATCTGACTATGGGATCGCTTCCGACCTCCGGTCCTATCCACGATCTTCTGGGAGGTATATTCATGCCTCCGGGCTGCCCTCAGTACTGCATCAAAGGTCTGATGCTCAAACTGCTCTACCGCCAACAAAATCTCTAGGTGGAGCCCCTACTGGAACCGCTGGGCTCTATCGAACTCGGTCGCCACCAAGATGGAAGCAAACCGACTAAGCCTGGAGAGCTCGGCCGTATATTCATCGACCATCCTGCCCATCTGCTTCAGATTGGTGAACCTCGTCTGTAGATCGTACCGAGCTACAGCATCAAAATACTTGGTCTGGAATCTCTCCCTGAATATTGCCCATGAAATAGGGGCCACTAACCCAACGGCCTGCGACGTCCACCAGCTGCGGGCAAGATCCAATAGCTGTAGGCATACCACGGCCACCTTCTCGTTCTCTGGAGTCCTGGCTGCTTCTAGAATCACCTCTGTGTCCTGAAGCCAAGCATCTGCAGCGATCGCATCTTCACTGTCGAAGAAGGAAGGGTTCAAGCGCTTGAAGATGTTGGCCATGCTGTTACCTTGGTGACCTCCTTTGGTCAGAGCATCTGCCACCGCCTGGTGCAAGGCATCTCCGCGACGATCCTGGGAAGCTAATAGTGACCTGATGAGACCCACCAAAGTGCCATCATCAGGCTCTGCAGGTTGGACGGGCTGAACTGGTGGCTCTCCTCCGATAGGCATGACTCTGGAGGCTACTCCTGAATGCTGGACTTGATCTCCGGGTTGCTGCTGGTCCGCGGGAGGTGCTCCGCCCTGCTGAACGACAGGTCCAGGAACAATGCCGCTGAAGAAGATGACATAAGGAATAATAAGGAAGAACCACGACAGATCAACGATACAAGCATGCGATCAGGTTAAGATTTTCAGGGATCAAGAGGATACGAACCGAGATCAAGGGAGAGTATTGATTGAGACATCTATTCGATAAACCCTCACATATCTTGATTTACAAGATCTGCATGGGCCACCACTTAAACCATGTAACGCTCCAAAACTAGAATACTGGAGAGCGGGGGCGTACATAGCCAGCTACGTATATTGAAGTACAACCCACCTCGCTATACGGTCACGGCTGTCTAGATACATGAGGGTTTAACTACAAGCCAATAGTCTCCTATGGTCATGAACAAGCCTATTGTCTCAATCTCAAACAAGCAATAATAGTTACAAGATGTCAGAGCACCAAATATATAATAGTAAGGCGTCCCATACATTACATATTAGATGATCATGAAGCTAGTCCTACAAAATGTCAAGACTAGCAAGAGTTCAGTCATACATGATCAATCCTAGGATCTGTCAATCATGTTATAGCCCATAGGCAGACAGTAAATAAGGTACAATACGAGCTAATACGTGCTCGTCGGCTAAACGCCTCAAAAGAATAATTTTACAATAAAGTGGGAGGACAAAAGAAACCCACTCGTTGCCAGGGTTACGCCTGGTGGTCACCATCTGACTGGAAGGTAGGTAGATCCTCTGGTGCTGCTCCGATATCTGGCCATACAAAACCAGCTGGGTCAGATCCCAGAAAGAGTAAGTGTCACAAAGGAGGCTTCACTTAGGAACTAAAACCAGCAAATCACAATAGAATCTTAAAGACAATAAATAAAGAACTGATAATGATAGAGATAACAACAGTAAACTGAGTACGAGAAAACCATTCAAGTAGCTAAGTCACAACCCTTAAACCAAACAAGGACCGGGGTTGCAGCCCTTCACCTGAATAGAAACCCGTCTCAAATACTATTGGTACAGTGAAGACAATAAACGAAGAGAGGACACAGAATTGCTCCGGAAGCCAGGTTACAACCCTTAAACCAAACAAGGACCGGGGTTGTAACCCTTCGTCTGAACAGAACTGGACCCCTGATCTTTATTGTTAAGGCCAGTATAAATAATCATGATATTAAGGTAAGGTAAAACATGACGAACATGACATGGGATTGCAATAAGTTAATAAATGAAGAGAGGACACAGAACTGCTCTGGGAGCTAGGTTACAATCCTTAAACCAAACAAGGATCGGGGTTGTAACCCTTCGCCTGAACAGAACTGGACCCCTGATCTTTATTGTTAAGGCAGGCTCAATAAGCAGGATAATATATGATAAGATAACCATGGAACTATTCAGATAGCCAAGTTACAACCCTTAAACCAAACAAGGATCGGGGTTGTAACCCTTCGCCTGAACAGAACTTGGTATCCCATCATTTATCGATACAAGAAATTATGTCATGATACAATCTGGTACCGGATCATGATAAACTAGACTGGGCTGGACTCCATCCAATCAATCACGGCCAAGCAATAAGTACGACTTGATACTTTAACTAACTAGGGTTATCACAGGCCTAATTACTAGCAAGATGCAATGAGATTATCCTAATAGCCACAAGCCCTGCAGACCATCCAGTTATCCAGGTCGAATGTCCGTTTATAAAGAATGCAACACGTGACTGTATGCTGAAAAAATGTTCCCTACTCGTCAGTAGGCTACAAGTCCACTGAATGTGCCCAGATAACGGGATTGCATGTAGCTGGAAATCTCTTCATGACTACAGAATCATTCTAGTTAATTAGCCTTAGTCAATTTCAGTAGGTACCCCTGACCTTGGTACTCAGGGATCCCTATCCTAGACATGATGTAAGACAGTACTGGTTTATTTGTACAAACACAATCGCCCACGGTGTCCAGGTCTTTCATACTTGTCATGTCAGGCTAGCTGTCGTAACAGCATGTCATGATATATTATGTCAGTTTACTTGTTAAGAGTGCGCCACGGCGGGCCACTATCGTGTTCTATTCTTACACTATCGTGAATGAGAGAAACTTGCATAAAATAACTAGTGACATATTTTTGAAGCCCAGGAAAATATCTACAACTTTCATGTTTTGAGTTTTTCAAGATTCTAGCTACAAAACAACTTAAACAGGCAAAAACAGTAAAATAGAGCAATTCCGACGGATGGAATTCCTGCACCATCGGCACATGGGATTCCTGCACAATCGGCACATAGGATTCCTGCACCATTGGCGCATGGGATTCCTGTACAATCGGCACATGGGATTCCTGCACCATTGGCGTATAGGATTCCTGCACCATTGGCGCGTGGGCTTCCTGTATAATCGGCGCATGGGATTCCTGCACCATCGGTGCATGGGATTCCTGCACCATTGGCGCGTGGGATTCTTGCACAATCGGCGCGTGGGATTCCTGCACAATTGGCGTATGGAAAACTCACGTTGCGTCTTCAATACATGCGCGTAGGTTCCCTACGCGCATGACACGCTCGGAGTTAAGGGATGCGTTGCCGGGACTTCACAGCGTATGGCCTCCCGGAGCATGGCCTCCTGGGCGCATGGGGGTCATCGTCCCCAAACAGCAAGTTCAGCCATGAAACTTCCGAAAACTTGCCATGGCCATAACTTCCTCATCCGAAATCGAAATCAAGCAAAACAAAAGCCAAAACCGCATGAAATTGAATTCTCTACAACATAGAACCATTAGTTTTCGAAAATAACCAAGTTTTAGAGATCAAAACCAAGAAAACCGAAAAATTAAAAACTTAGATCTACAAGAATCCCTCCATCAAATCCAAAAATGCCAAATTCTAAAGAGGCTTAGAATCAAGTAAGGAAGAGAATGGAACAATAAAACTTGAGATCTATCATGAAGCAAGTTTGCACTTGCCTAGCTCTCTTTCCTGGTAGGTGGAAGAGTAAGGGTGGAGAAGAAGAAGTGAAGGTGAAGAATAAATGAAGAGAGAGAGAGTTAGGTGGAAATATAAATGAGGGTGGTGGTGGTAGGTGGGGGTTCAGTCCACCTAAAATCAAGCCAAGCCGAACCAGCAACAAGTTGAACCGAACCAAAAAGGAAATGCCAAAATATCCATGCAGGAAAATACGCAATACGAGTCAAGAATACGTACACGTATACCAAGATACATAATACGAACCACAGGCATTACATGTGGCCAAGTTTTGATGTGGACAATTTTGGTAGTTGTAAATATATATATGTATTTGGATATTCTATTTTGAGAATGTAATGAAGATGTTGATATGTACTCTATTTTGAGAAATGTAATAAAGATGCTGATATATAATGTTAAGTTTTTGGAAAGTAATATATAATGTGCAGTATAGAGTGTTATAAATATGCTAATTTGAATAGTATAAAGTGTTATAAATGTGCTGCATTGAGCCTATACATATTATCTTTTCATAACGTTTTATAAAAGTCCTAAATTGTGCACTATATATTAAATATTCATAACGCTTTTATAGAAACTATTCATGACGGTTTTTTATAACACTTTTAAAAAACATTTATAACACCCATTTTCATAACGATTGCTTTAAAAAAAGTGTTATGGTTTGTCATTAATGACGTTTTTTAGCCGTCATTAAAAGGTTTTTTGTTGTAGTGAGTGGGGTTGCCACCTCTTCGGACGGTTATGAAGGCATCTGGGGTGAGGATGGCGTGGTAGTTCATCAAGGAAGGTTCGTTTTGGGCAGCGTGGCTGGCTAGCAGATATCTGCGACGGACGAACTTCTGGACATGGAGGATTGATAACAATTTCTCGGTCTCATTTAAGGCTATTCTTAGGTGCAGACCGGTTCTACAGTTCGCTATATGCAGGATTATGAAAGATGGGACGAACACTGATCCTCTGGATCGACCCGTGGATGGGTAATGGTTCCCTTCTGGAGATCTTGGGTGCACAAATGGACAGAGAGGCGAGCAGGGGGATGAAATGTAGTAGGATCATCAGGGATGGGAACTGGAGGCCTGAGGAGTATCCATTCACTGCACAGTTTAGAGAGACGATTCGTCAGATCACTATTGATACTAGCCAGCCTGCTGACTCCTGGAGATGGATTGACCCTGGTTCGGATGGAGGGTCAGGGATATTCAGTTTTAAAAGTTGCTACAATCTGGTTCAGACTCCACATGACAGGATAGCGGAGTATGACTTTATCTGGACAAAGGGGATTGCTTGCAAAATATAACTTTGTTCATACAGACTCCTTCTAGGCAGGTTGATGACGAGGGACATACTTCTCAGGTTTGGGTTGTAGATTCCAGACCCAAAGTGCGTACTCTGTTCAGGTGAGACCGAATCTTTGGGCCACCTATTCTTTGAGTGTCCGTTGACTTGGCATATCTGGTCTGAGCAGTGCATGCGATCGATGGGTGGAGTTGGCAGTGCTAGAGATATACGGGGGATCCTCAGCTGGATAAGAGATCGCCGAGGCATAGACTCTGGTTGGGCCAAGAGTGCTAGAGTTCGACTTGCAGCATCAGTTTGGCATATCTGGAGGGAGCGTAACAGGCGTATCTTTGAGGGGCTGGCTACTCCACCTGTAGGAATTCTACATAATATAGAATTCGATGTATCTGTAATGGCCCCTTAACTGGGAAGGGAGAGATGTGAGAATAGTGTATTGTAATACCTTACTGCGATTTGCGTGGAATAAAATTTACCCTTATTTAATATATATATATATATATATATATATATATATATATATATATATATATATATATATATATATATATATATATATATATCGACACACACAAGCAAAGAGAAGAGGGAAGGCATAAATAGCCCCTTCTCAAACAGTCACATATATTTATGCCTCCCCTCTTCTCTTTGCTTGTGTGTGTATCGATATATATATATATATATATATATATATATATATATATATATATATATATATATATATATGTGTGTGTGTGTGTGTGTGTGTGTGTGTGTGTGTGTGTGTGTGTGGATACACATATCAACATGTATGTATCCATACATATTAATATATGTATATACACCTATCCTATTGAGCAAACCAAGCTAAACATAGGCATAAAAACTGAAAAACAGAATTACATGGCCAAGTTGACATTTTGTCAAACACTCAGTGGACAAAATTCCGTAGCTACCCAAATAACACCATTCTAACCCATGGAACTATTAGGAATGAGCCCTCTAACACCTATTTCACCACCTCTAGGGTTAGATCTAGACATTAGAGGTGTCTCCTATATGAATGCATAAAATTTGACTATGGATAAGGGGGTTTAGAAGGTTATACCTATGTAGAATGGAGCCTACACAAAACTCCACGAATTTGGGGAAGAAGGATGAAGAAGTAGCTCCCAAAACCTTGCTAGAGCCTCCACCAAGCTTTCTTGAGCTTTCCAAGACCTTAGCACACCAAGGGAAGAAAGAGGAGAAAATTTGGATGAGTTTGGAATGAAGGAAATGAGTGGAAACCCTAGAGAGGAATGGTGGATGCCATTGAGGGCTTGTGGAGGGGGGGGGGGGGGGGGGGGGGGGGGGGGCATAAATAGAGTATTGTCAAGCCCTAAACTCTTTATGACACTTAGTATTAGGAAGTTCCTTAGGGGGGCTAAGTGGTTTGGCTCTAATTAATGCTTGTACTCAACCTAGCCATGACTAGAGTCTAATTAATTAAAAAAATTTAAATGTATGAGTCTAGGCTAGTCTACTAATAAATACAATCATCACATTTAATAAAAATATATACACAAATTAGATATTTATAAAATGACAAAAATATCCCTATTCTGAAAATGTGGTAGTGACATAATTCCTAAACTTTCCATGAGAGTTCGATTTCGACTCGTTTTTAACCGATGACCTGGAGTTCCTCGAGCAATGGTGCTGATAACCTGTTGTGAAAGTAGGAAAAAAAAAAAGGGAAGAAATTGGTAGCCAGGAAGAACGTACGTAACTTTTCTCATTGATAAAATATATAGATGGAATAGTATAGAGGTTGTTGTGGGAATGGATAAGGACATTCATATTTGGGTTTATCCAAATCACATCTTTCCTATTTTTTAAAAAAATATTTTCTTGATAAAAAAAGTTTTTGTAAAATTGTAGTTTAGTGGGGTCTTGGATTCTTGTAATTCAAATGAACCTATGAAATAACTTTTCCTAATATCATGAAGTTTGCATTTGCAAACAGGCCCAAAGCATTGGTCATGCCATCCCCCGTCTATTTCTTCCCACAGCTGTCCTACGAAAACCCAAATTTCGTTCTTTTGATCAATCGATCGGTGGAAGAAAAATCCAAGCAACTATAAACTCATCGAATTAGAAGGAGAAGAAGAGCAGTGCTCCAAAGAGACAATTTCGCGATCACCATGTCTGCAATAGTTTGTGGCAAGAGATCTCCTTCCGTCTTCTTCGAGGAAAACCACCACCACCACAACCACCAACAAACCAAGAAGAAGTTCCGCCGCTGCTCCTTCGAAGGCGCTGCTGCTGGTCCTCCTCTCGCCTGGCTGCAGTCCATGTTCCCCCAGATGGACCCTCAGGTTGGTAGTTGTTGGTCTTCTCATGTGATGGGCATCTTTCAAAAATCCTATTTTGATGCAAAATTTGGTAGGTACAGTGCTGTAGGCGTTTTTCTTCCATGTGCATCTTTCGAAATTCGATTTTTTTTTATGCAAACTTTTGGCAGATACAGTGGTCTTATGTGTGTTTCTTTAATCGGTATCTTTCAAATCTTGATTTTTGATCGGTTTTATGCATTTTTTAGTACGTACAGTGATTTTATGTTTTTTTTTCTTACATGCTTATCCCTCAAAAGTTTGATTTTAACCAGTTTATGAAAAATTAAGTAGTTCCATGATTTTTATATAATGGGGTATATTCTTAAATTTTGATTTTTACATGCTCGATGCAAAAATTTGGTAGATATCAGAGGGGTCTGTATGTTTGCCCCTGATAGTTGTCTTTCCAAAAAAAAAAGAAAGATTTTTGACTACTTTGATGCAAACTTTTAGTAGATACCATAGATATCTGTGGCTAAAATCATACTTTAATACATAGGTGCCAAGGTCCTTTTGGCTTTGGCAAAATACTGCAAAACATGGCACAGATATATAGTGAGAAGAAGAACAAAGGCCCTCAACCTCGAAACCGCTATGTGTTGTGCTGTTCAAGGTCGCAATTGTTTAGTGGCACTTGAACCCTATTTGAGGTCAATAATGCCAAGTTTACAACCAAGTGTGGTTGTAAACTTTGACAACCGCCACGTGGCGGTTGTAAAGGGTTACAACCCCATTTGGTTGTAATCTCAGCATTGTCGGAGGTAGGTATTTGTATGAAGTCACACTTTTTTGCAGTAAATCAAGACACATAACTTCAGTATCGTCGCTTTGTTTCCTTTTGTTAACTATGGTAAATATGACGATATCATTTAGTTTTTTTTAATGTTTTCTTATAATGGGTCTTTATTTTAGGATAAGATTTACGATAGTTTTTTCTTTAATTATTTAACAAAATGGTGACTTCTTGCGACTGAAGTACTAGTTAGCATCTGCTTAACAAACAGAAGTTGCGCGTACTGTCTTCCATTTCAAGATTGGAAAAACCTCCCAACAATGATTTCTACAACGTTAGTTTTGTAATTCAACTCCCTATTGTGTGAAGATTTTGACTTCTCATATGTTTTCACGAGGTTGGATATATGTTGATGTGGTATCACATGGGAACCTAATCATAGGGGTGAGTGCTCGGTTTATTCAGTTTCAACCGAACAGATATAGTGAAAACCAAATAAACCTAAATTCTAAAAATCCAAAACCGAACCAAAATTAGCCATGACCGTAACCAAACCAATAATCGATTCGGTTTATTTGGTTTGTTTGGTTGTCTATCCTTATTGTTTAATGGACTGGGCATAAAGTTGGGATTGTGGTTAAATTATATTAAAATTTTGTAATTTTGATACATACGTTTGTTATGATTTCAAGTTGGGTCCAAAGTTGAACTAGTTGTTAAATTACCAAAGTTTGACTTTAAAACACATACATAGAATTATTATTTTCCAAATATACACAAAAATATATACATTTTTAATCATAAAATATACATAAAATTGAGGGTATTTAATAATGCATAAGTCTTATTCGGTTTTTGGTTTTGGACTGAAACTAAAATCCAAAACCGAAACTGAAACCGAATAAGAAATTTTAGTATTTTTAAAACTGAAACCATTCGGAATATTTTTCAAACTGAACCAAATCTCTTATTCGATTCGGTTCGGTTCTCGGTCCAAAACCGAATAATGCTCACCTCTACATAATCAGAAAGCTCGGATTGATCTCCGAACTGGGGCAGCTCAGCCAAACCCCCAGTTGCTTCAGTTAGACATTTATACATAATTTTATGCTAGTCCAAAGATCAATTCCTTTGACTCAGCTCGATTAGGTTTGTGTGCATGGATTTGGTTTTGTTTTGATACCTCATCAACATATATCCAACCTCATGTGAGAACTTATCAATCCAAATGTACCTGACAATAGGAATTGAATTACAAGACTAACAAAAAGAGTGATCTTTGAGGTATACTCCATTTTCTGGATCTGACGATTTAGATATGTTGATGTAATAGGTTTCTCATAGAAAAGAGATGCAACCTCTATATTGCTTAGTTGAATTGATAGTGCTTAATGACTGAAGTAAATACTTTTTGTAGTGCATAATGCCTTATATAAGTGGATTGCAGGTTTTAAGCCTTCTCCCACAGTCTCCTCCGTTAACATCTTTGAACCAGTCGTGTCTGTTCTAGGTCGTTCTTATTGGTTGTAATGAAAATGATTCCATCTTTGCATATATATATATATATATATATATATATATATATATATATATATATATATATATGAGGAGGGATCAACATCCCCTCATTTTTGCATCCCCCAAGCATCTCCATGATAACAACCATTGGATCTTGTTTTAAGTCATCTAATCTTAACCGTTGATTTTTCAATGGTTAAGATTAGATGACTTAAACAAGATCCAACGGATGTGAAAGAGGGAATATTTAGGGGATGCAAAAGTGAGGGGATGTGGATCCCTCCTATATATATATAAGTTCTTAATAGATAAGATGATAGCACATTGTCACGGACTTAGTATTTTGGCTATACTTCGACCCGTGCGGCGCACAAGCTTCCTACTCGAAGCCTCGTGCCAGCATTCCCGAACCTGCTTAGCTAGATCGTTAAGGCGATATTGAGAATAATATGGAGCAAAAGAGAGAGATTGGAAGTATGAAAACTTCACTAGAAGATATTACAACTTCGGGTGGTGAGGAACAAATGAGGCCTCCCACTTATTTATAGTGCCCATGGGGCTTACAAGAAACTTCTGAAAATGGAATATTCTAGGGATTATTCTACTACTAGATAACTACCAGTAAGCTTCTAGTCTATCCAAAAAGATCATGGTCCATCTAGAAAGGTATTGGGCCTTCTGGAAGATACGCGGGCTTTCTGCAAGGGTGTCGGACCTTCTGGAAGATTCTCGAATCTTCTGGAAGATTCTCGAATCTTCTGGAAGATTCTACCATCTTTTGAAACATTGCACTATATTCTGGAACATTCTGAAAGCTTTACGCATAAACCCCGGTCCATGGAGAGTTATGTACGTCCGTCTCGGTGGGGCACAAACTTTTGTGCGTGACATTCTTCCCCACCTGTTTCGTCGACGTCGTTGTCGACGGGTGCACCAAGTATCGGGACGATGTCTACTCTCGTAGGCATGGTCGCTGCGCATCATCCCTTCTTTGTGCGTCTCGTGCGACGTCTCCCAGACTTGTCCATCTTCTCCTCAAGATCGGAAGCAAACTGGTTCGCCGCATCAACTCTGGCCTCGGTCTGTGCCCTCCTCGGCATATGACGAATCTCGTGCGGGCTATCGAGTCGCCGATCCCCCTCGTCTCGTGGCTGCACATAGTTCCCCATACCTCTGCGTATGCAAGTCCTATTGCAACTCTGTCGACCCTAATGTCCTCTACGAGCTTTGAGCAACTCCTTGCACGAGTTACTCTATCTCGTCGCTTCTGCCTTCCCGCAGCTTGCGACGCGCTTCTCTGCACTCGTGCTCAGCCTGGTAGCACGGTCCACCTCCCTCCATTGAAGTGGCTCCTCGGGACGCCCCTATGCAACACCTTTGGTCTCGCACAAAAGGTCTTCCTCCTTGAAGCCTTCATTCTTCTCGAATACCGCTAGGTATGCCATCCCCCATTTGCCACCCTTCGTGAGCTGAGTAGCGGAGATAACTTTTCCCTTTGAAGGCTTGCCTCGTGCAGCTTTTACCATGCACGATAAGCTTTCCTCCATAAAGCTGACAACTTCCAAAGGTGGCATCGGAATCGCCTTAGCTGCGATAAGGAAATCCATGTCCAGTATCATCTTGAAGTCATCCAGCGAAGTAACGGTGAAATTGGCAACGTCCGACCAATTTTTCACAGCTATACGGACTCCATTGGATACCCCCTGCATGAGACGCGCCTTCGCATTGACTGCCTTCATCTTGCTTGAATCTTCCTCCAAGGCTAGACCCAAGTGACGAACCTCCGTGCCCGAGATGAAGTTATGAGTGGCGTCCGTGTTAACCAACGTCCGTATGCTCATGCTATTGATCCTCACGTCAACGTACATGAGCTCCTTGCTCGGAGTCCTTGACACAGCAGACTTGGTCTTCACGACGTTGAGTAAGAGCTCCCACTTTGCACTCTTCGTCTTCCACCTCCTCGGTTCGGACAACGCTAACACACATGCTCCTCTTTGGACAATTCCGAGGAAGGTGATTCTCTCCTCATATGAAGCACGAAACAACTCGCTTGGATTGGGCCTTCTCATGCTTCTTTCCCTCGGACGGACCCTCCTTAGGAGAGCTCTCCCACTTTCCCCAACTATTCTCCTTGGTGGACTTTGGCTTGGCCTTGGCATCGTTGTCGTCCCACATGTAATCGACGAGCCGCTCGGCTGCTGCCACGGCGGTGTTCAAGTATTGCACCCTCTGTTGCTGTCATTCTTGAGCCGTCCACGTTTGAGTCCATCGAGGAAGAAGAACAAACGATCCTCCTCGCCTATGCTAGATATCGCGAGCACCAAGCGTATGAACTCCGCAATGTACTCCTTGATCGTTCCGGTATGCTTGAGTTGTCGCAAGCTCCGCCTCGCTGCAAACTCCATATTCTCTTGATAGAACTGAGACTTGATCTCCTTCTTGAGATCCTCCCAAGTCTCTATCGAGCACAAACCCTTCTTGGCTTCCATATACCTTTGACGCCACCACAACATAACATCGTCGGTGAAGTAGAGTAAAGCAATATCTACCTTCCCGGCGTCATCATTGATGTGCAATGCCTTAAAGTATCGCTCCACGTTCCACAAGGAGTTCTCAACTTCTTTGGCATCTCGCACCCCGCTGAAGGATTTCGGCTTGGGGATCTTCCTCCGCTTCCTTGCCTCCCTACTCGAAGGCCTATCGTTCGCAACGACCTTCTCTAATATGACAACTTTTGTCTTGAGTTCTCCGTAACTCTCGACCACGGTCTTTAGCTCCTCGTAGCCTTGGACCTTTCTACGCAAGTCCTCAATCTCCGCACGGTGTCCCTTGAGCTCCTACTCAAGTGCGGATTGGATCTCTTGGAATTGCTCCCGAAAGATTGCCATGGACAAAGCAACATCGCTCTCCAGCCCATCGAAGTACTCTTCTAGCCTCGTGTTGCTTTGCTCTACGGAGCCCATGCGCATCTCCATGTCCCTCGAACCCGTCTCCAAGACTCCTACACGCTCGGCAAGATCGGCAATGCTACGCTCCACCGTAGTCTCCTTGCTCTTGTCCCTCTTGTGTGTCTTGGCATGCCCCTCCTTAGGCGACTCGGGTCCCCCTGGACGTTCTCGGATGTCGACATGGTACCAACCGAACTTCGCTCTGATACCACTTTTCACAGACTTGGTATTTTTGCTACACTTCGACCCGTGCGACGCACAAGCTTCCTACTCGAAGTTCCATCCCAGTCTTTCCGAACCCGCTTAGCTAGATCACTAAGGTGATATTGAGAATAATGTGGTGCAAAAGAGAGAGATTGGAAGTATGAAAACTTTACTATAATTAGAAGAGATTACAACTTTGGGTGATGAGGAAGAAATGAGACATTCCACTTAGTTATAGTGCCTATGGGGCTTACAAGAAACTTTTGGAAATGGAATATTTTCAGGAATTATTACTACTAGATAACTACAATGAAGCTTCTAGTCTCTCCAGAAAGATCATGGTCCATCTAGAAAGATCTTGGGCCTTCTGGAAGATTCTCGGATCTTCTGGAAGATTCTCGGATCTTCTGGAAGATTTCACCATCTTCTGGAACATTTCACTATCTTCTGGAACATTCTAGAAGCTTCCCGCATAACCCCGGTCCATGGAGAGTTATGCAAGTCCATCTCGGTAGGACGCAAACTTTTGTGCGTGACAACATGTTGTTAAAGATCTTCTTTGAGGTAATGATGGTTCGTGCATCATCCTCATAAGATGTTTAGACAGAAACTTGAACCTATTATATTCTGTCTCATAAGAGTCATTAAACAATAAGGACATGATTATTGGATAATTATCACAATTAAATAAAAACAAATCAACTTTTTGAATTTTCTTCCTTTCAATAAAAGCTTAGGAGGTAATTCAATTACATATACAAGAACAATAAACAGAATTCCTTTTTTTTAGATACCAGGACAAGCTGGGAAAGAACTTGATATATCCCAAGGTTCGAAGTATCGGAATCGGAATCGGTATCAGACCATTTTGGGTATCGGGATCGACGGTATCCGCAATATCGACAGTTTCGGATCGGAGTATCGGATTTTTTTGGTATTGGAAATCAAATAATTATTAACATTATAGAAAATATGTTTTAAACATTTAAACATAATTTAAATATTTTCAGTGTTGTTTCTTAGTAGTTATGAAATTGAATGAATAGTAGTCACCTTGCTGATTGGTTTACATGCGATATATTAGTTTTCTTCTTTTACAACCTTACTATGCTTTTCCACCCTTGCTGATTTTGTATTTTTCGTCCAACTTTCTTTGCCGAATTGACCTGAAAAAAGACCCCCCAATGTTGGTATCGGTCAATATCAAGTACCGGTCAGCATTGGATTGGGACATGCCAAACCGTATCGGTATCGGCCGTATCAGATCGGTATCAGCCGATACTACAAACTATGATATATCCATAATCCATCCTCTTAGAGCAGTTGAAACCAAGGTAGGTCGACCCATTCTTGCGATATTTGAGGTGAACCCGTTTAGATGCATCTCAACACACGAGCACAAAACTGGACATATTTTCATATGCCTTGTAAAAATGATTTAAAAGAGAGCAAAATAAAACCAAATCATACACACTTACCTACAATTGGATGAGACCATGTTAGATATACAGCTCTTTAAGGGTTGAGCTGAAACTTTTTTTTACTAGAGAATCATCATGATCATCATCGAAGCCTTATCCAATAGAAATGGAGTAGGCTATGGAGCATAAGAAAGTTCCATAAAAAAATTGACAAAGTTTCTATTACCTGCCGCCGACCTGATGCTAACCCTCTATGTTGGTGCTGTAGTCCTAGCCAAGGTTGTTATCTGCATGAGGGGGCCATGCCATAAATCTAGACTGCAAGTTTCTGGGTAGAAGGTCTACATTTTGGTTATGTAGTTTGAGCTCATGCAACCAAGGAAATTTTTTATGAGAGAATTGGATTTATTATGGTAGATTTGTTTAGGAGAGTGGATATTGGTCACTAAAGTAGAGGTTTGCCCGTCCTATTTGGGTAGCAAGCAGTATGGCAGGAGAGCAGTCAAGACTTCTAAAGACTTATTAGTTCAAGAGATATGAACCCATAGCATGCAAGACTTCTGATTATATTCATAACTGACATACATGAAAAGGAAGCAATATTAATTTTAATTCTTGTGCAAAATTCACGATACACTGTTAAATAAGAAAGTAATTGAGCAACCAAAAACCACTCTTTATATCTATTAACAAGCAACAACAGACTTTTGGGGTCAACAATTTGAATCTTTTTCTTCCATTCAGCTCTCTTAAGGAAAATACACACTGCAACATCAACAAAAAACATATCAATTTTCACAACCCCAATCCATGTTGATTTAGGCTTACCCTAGATTTAGAAACTCTTGTAACTAATATAGTAATATGTTATATGCTCTTAATTGATGCAGCTATTTGTCTACGTTGGACATGTATAAGCAACCAAGTTGATTTTCTCTCAGTTTATCCTCAATTTGCAACACGTCGAACTTTCCTTGAATATGTTTGCTTCTTATCCTATCCGTCAACGTGTTGCCACTCCATCTAGGCACACTTATTTTGTTGTCACTTATTTTCTAGAGATGTTCTACAATTGCCTAACATTCTTATCCATAAAGCATGGATGACCTTTTAGATTTTTCATAGAATTTACTTTTCAACTTGAAGCATATCCTGCAATCATGCAGTACTCCATTTCAATGATCATGTTTTAAATACACGAACACCATCCTTCTCAATCTCTATCATAATGAATGACTTGTCCTAAATATAAAAAACTATCACTTCTAGGTATCTCTTGTTGATCGATATGGATTCCTTATTTCTTTTTTGGCTTTTGGTTTAGTTACATTCATATATTGTGGTTTCATCCGACTAATTCCTTTCCATAATTCCATTTTAGAAGCAAACCCTTCTCTTCTCTCATCAACTAGCACTTCATTATCAAGCATCACACAATGTTGAACATTATCCTGAATATGCTTGGTAATTATATCCATAACTAGCAAGATAGTTAAAGGCTTAATGTTAATCTTGGATGTAAGCTAATGGTGATGAGAATTTGATCAATATCCCATCCATTTGTTCACACAATATTTGCGACTCCATAATCATATCCCCTACAATCTCAATATAGGTGCTAAAGGTACTCCATTTTTGACTTGTTTTAACTTAATAAAAACCATAATTAGATCCTTAGTTTCTCTCTGTTTTTTATTAATCTTCTTCTTAGTAAATGTTTCCATTGTAGATCAACCCGACATATAGCTCAATGAAATTCTAGCTTGTTTCCTTAAACTTTGTGGAATTGATCTCTTTCAAAGTTTTACAGTATGACTTATACGTTTTACGGAATTGATCTCCCTTTTTATATATAGGTATGATGGTACTACTTCTCTATAGTCAATAGAATTCGGTTGAATAAATCAGTTAGCCACATTGATCCTCTCTTGTAAACATTTCCAAACCTCAATAAATATATATATATAGTTAGCTACATCGTTCCGTTCTAAATTTTATTTTAAAAACATTTTAACTTCAAAAATCCTAATTTTATGACAATAGCAATATGACCTATCCTACGTTAGCTCATTATATATATATATATATATATATATATATATATATATATATATATATATATATATATATATATATACACATTAGTTGCAGTACTGATAAAAGTGGATAACATTTAAGCAGTAAGAGTAACAGTAACCTATGTTCCACTTACAAGGACACAATAATAGGGAGACATAAGATATCAATTTTGGCATGTCCATTGTATTTTGGAGTGTCCTTGTGGTGTGAGAGTTGTGTTGAGCAAGTAATGAAATCAATACAACACAAATCTGAAGTGCCACTGACAATAGCACAACAAGACACAACAAGAATAACAGTAAACAAATTAGTAGCATTATCTGGTAAATTCTCTATCGTTGGACACGAATAAACCATCTGTTTCAGTAACAATATGCAGTTTTAACTTATCACTTGTTACTGATCAGAATGACAGTAATTAAATCACATATCTAATATATTGTATAAGTTAACTAGAAATTAGTGATTTGACAACCATAATGAACAGATGGGGAGGAAGAAAGCATAAATTGGTCTTCGAGAAAGGAGCCAAAAGTTTCAGGAGACTGTCAAAAGAAAGATAAAAAAAGGTTTATGGCAATATCATCTTACTTGATGCTTTCATAGAATGTAAAATTAAAACAAGCAGAAGAAGAAGACGAGCTGAAACATCGTGCAGTTGCCAGATTTGGAGGAAGCAACAGAAGTTGCTGGAGAGAGTATCAGCTGGAGGAGTAGCAACAGAAACTAGTTGACCTAAGGTTTTCTTGAAATTCGATAGAGAAAAAAAGGTAAATAGGAATGTGGAGATTGCGGATCTGAAGAGTTGACGCCTTATAGCTTATTGGATTTTAGATGTAAACACAGCAAGATTTGGACCCATTTAACTAATACCCTAAAACAATTTATAACGGACAAATATATGGACACTACATGACAATATATGGCCAATGTTAACATATTATCCAGTATCGGCCTAAATATCAGTCTTTATTTTGGCCATTATTTCCCGAAGCTGTTTGATAGAAGGCAGACATCGTAATCTGTCGCTATACCGACATAGTTGTATTAGCCAATGTCTGGAATTGGTGTGGATGGGAGGTTTGAAGGACTGGCATGTTTTTTGACAGCCAGAATGAACAGATGGGGGAAGAAGAAAGCATAAACTGGTCTTTGAGAAAGGAGCCAAAAGTTTCAGGAGACTGTCAAAAGAAAGAAAAAAGAGTTTATGACAATATCATCTTACTTGATGAAAAACAAGCAGAAGAAGAAGACGAGCTGAAACCCTAGGTCGTGCAGTTGCCAGATTCGGAGGAAGCAACAGAAGTTGCTGGAGAGTATCAGCTGGAGGAGTAGCAACATAAACTAGGTGACCTAAGGTTTTCTTGAAATTCGGTAGAGAAAAAGGGAAATAGGAATGTGGAGATTGAGGATCTGAAGAGTTGATGCCTTGTAGTTTATTGGATATTAGATGTAAACACAGCAAGATTTGGACCCATTTAACTAATACACTAAAACAATTTATAACGGACAAATGTCTGGACTCTGGACACTACGTGACAATATATGGCCAATGTTAATGTATTATTCAATATCAGTCTAAACATCAGTCTTTATTTTGGCCACTATTCCCGAAAGCTGTTTGATAGAAGGCAGACATCGCAATCTGTAGGTTATACGACATTGTTGTTTGAGTCAATGTCTAGAATTGGTGTGGATGGGAGGTTTGAAGGACTGACATGTTTTTTGACAACCAGAATGAACAGATGGGGAAGAAGAAAGCATATACTGGTCTTTGAGAAAGGAACCAAAAGAGACTGTCAAAAGAAAGACAAAAAATAGTTTCTGACATATCATCTTACTTGATGCTTTCATAAAATATAAAAAGAAATCAAGCAGAAGAAGAAGATGAACTGAAACCCTGGGTGGTTGTGCAGTTTCCAGATTCGGAGGAAGCTCGAGAAGTTGCTGGAGAGAGTATCAGGCTGTCAGCTGGAGGAGTAGCAACATAAACTAGGTGACCTAAGGTCTATGTTGTACTAGGCGAGGCGACATGCCACCCGGCTCGCCTAGGCGTCCGTCCAGGATCCCTGCATATTCTTGATATTTTGCAATTATGTATACAAATACATGTACTATATGTAATGTAAGAAGCAACAAATAACAAATATTCAACATCAAGTAAGGCTACATTAAGCATAAAAGTAACACTAATAATAAGTTCTAATGAGCATTAAGCAAGCATTCATGGAGAAACACAAGAAGTCTATAACTAATAAGTTCTTCTAACCCGTCTAAATATCGCCAAACCTAGGAAAATTTTCTCCAGGTCAAGGCTTCTCCTCTCCAACCTACACGCCTAGGCGCACCTAGGCGTCGCCTACGAAAATATAGCCCAAGGTTTTCTTGAAATTCGATAGGAAAAAAAAAGGAAAATAGGAATGTGGAGATTGAGGATATGAAGAGTTGATGCCTTATAGTTTATTGGATAATATGGATATTAGATGTAAACACAGCAAGATTTGGAATCATTTTACTAATACACTAAAACAATTTATAATGGACAAAATTCTGGACACTTTGTGACAATATATGGCCAATGTTAATGTATTATCCAACATTGGCCTAAATATCAGTCTTTATTTTGGCCACTAGTTCCCTAAGCTGTTTGATAGAAGGCATACATCGTAATCTGTAGGTTATACAACATTGTTGTATTAGCCAATGTCTAGAATTGGTGTGGATGGGGAGGTTTGAAGGACTGCCATGTTTTTTGTGTGATTAGATTATGTTCTTACGAGGCCAGAGGCTGCTTCAGAATCATTTCATGTTCAAGTCTATTGTTGTTCTTGATGAGCGTGTACATTCATCTCTCCACTTTGAAGATAGTATAACCATGGAAGTTGTTTTACTGCATATTTGGATTTTATGATATAATATCAGACTATAACTGTGAAGTTAAACTTGAGGCAAAGACTCAAAAAAGAAGCTTAATCAAAGAGTAATAAGCTATGTTGCATGGATACTCCTTGGTAGGACCATATCCATGCCCCTATCTATACGTGTATCTGTATCAGACACATATTGGACACAATACTTCTTTGACACTCTTGTCAAATTTGGCTCACCTATGCTAGGCTTCGAAGGGACCTAAACCATAGTTGAAAGTGATTTTGGCATTGGTTAATTTGCACTTAAATACCATGAACTTTTCAGTTTTTGCAACTTGCTACCGTAAAATATTTTTTATTAGTAACTTGCTACCACAAACTTTTTTTTCTCACTTAAATAATATCGTAGTTTTTGCGAAGTCATGCTAACGGTGAGTCAAAAAGATCATAATGGCCCTTGTAAGAATAATCCTAATAAAATTGATCCTTCATTACATTTTTTTAATTTAATTTAATTTTATTTAGTTATACTAATTTCAAACCCTAATCTAAAATTAATTCTAACTGATTTTACATAAAACATACTTGTAACCCTAAGTATTTTGTTCTAACCCTACACCCCAATCTAAATACTAAAAACTATCTAATTACTAGAATTCAATTTAAAAATCAAAGAAAGAAGCAAATAAAAGAAAAAGACTAACCCTAACCAACAACCCATCCTTTTCTCTTCCTTGTCGGCGGCCACCCAGCCCCTTGCTTATTACCTTACGGTAATGGAAACCCAAAATTGGAAATGAGGTACCAGTGTTATTAGTCTCGGTCAACGTTTATCGTGCCCCTCTCTCCCCTCAACAATAACTGAACGATATAGGTTGGACAACCTTAGATGATAACTCCAAATTGTTCTCGTTTTCTTATTGGAAACCTAAAGTTGATCAAATGCCAACCCCAAAATCCTATGTCTTAGTTTTAGAAGGCATTGTCGGCCATGGGTGGTTGTTTCCCCAACTATGGGTGAAGTCAATAATGGAGATTTAAGCACACAACCATGCATACATTTCTGATGCCGGCTGTGCGCTTGGGTGAGTTATTGGATCTCTCCGATGGTGATCTACTTTGCTAGATCTTGACATGTTTGTCGGGTTACGGTTGCGGGCGAGCGGTTGGGAGCGGTATCAGAGTGGGGGGCTATGATGGTGAGGGGAGTGATTGGAAAACGACAGGAAAGGGAGGAAGATGGGGGGTCAGAGTTAGTTTTGTTTCCTTTTCTTTTTTTTTAATTGAATTTATTGATTATAATTTTCATTTGCTAGGGGAAATATATTCCTAATTCGTTAAGTTTGACGGTATTTTAATAGAAGGGGTAACTTGCAACATATGTTGCATGAGTACGAACACAGACATGTTATAGATACGAGTATTTTAGCTTGCAACCTATTTTAATGGGAGGGTAACTTGCAAACTATGTTGCATGAGTACGAGTATGGGCACGGTGCAAACACGACACACATATATGATACATACATTTTCAAATAGGTACAAAGTACAGACTATAGTACCTATGTTACATATTTGTGATCATGCCAAACATAATTGAGATATTAGAAAATAACTTTGCAGTGAAACATTTCTAGAACTTTTGTAACCTAGTTACTAATCCAAATATACTTAAATATAGATATTATTAATATGTAATGTAGTGTGTGTGTGTGTATATATACATGTTTTCATGATATATATATATATATATATATATATATATATATATATATATATATATATATATATATATATATATATTCTTTTTTTTAAAAAACCAAAGCCGGTGGACGACTCCACCCGGCCTTGGCCCGGAGGCCGTGGCCACCGCCACCCAGCCACCTCCGTGGGAGGGAGGGCTCGAACCCGGCCCTCACCCCCGGTGCACGGTGGTGTTACCAGTACACCACGACTCGATGTGCTCATGATATATATATATATATATATATATATATATATGTGTGTGTGTGTGTGTGTGTGTGTGTGTGACTATTCATGCCGTATCTATATCCCAATTTTTTTTTCCAAAAATGTCGTATTCCGTATCCATATCATGTTCGTATTCAAATTTGTTTCCGTGTCTATGCAAAATAGGTAATAACAGTATAGCATACATCATATACATATTTCAAGAAGTTACGTTATATAGCTTCTTGTTCACTCTGGTTATGCTCACTAGTCCGAAAGACATCAGATATCATGGCTCGAAAAAGAAAATATGCATAATCTAGGGAGAGGACAGATTATAGAACATGAATTACTTGATTCATCTTACCCAGACTGGGTATATTTCTGGTGTGTTCAAAGATTCAACTATCTGGAAGGTTCTCTATGAAGGGTTAGATTACCCTATTAGCAATGCACAAAGACTAGAGCTAAGTTGAGCACAAGCTACAGATTTTCTTTGTTCTATTGATTTCTGCTTCTAGTTGCCTAACTGCAATTTGACGGGGTAATAATGGGTCCATGTTGTTGTTGTTGCTAAGGGGACAGCTGCTACTGAATATACTCTCTTTCTTATTGTTTCTGCTACCTTATACTTATCCGATAGTTGATGTCTCATATGAATAGGGGAAGTCTTGATGGTCAAGTCTATCATAAGATTCATCTGATTGTATACTTAGTTTGACTTGTAATTGGCTTTTGACTAGGTAGCATCGTGTCATACACATTGGAACAACACAACACTCCAAAATACACTAGGACACGCCAAAATTGGTGCTGTGTCTGTGTCACCATGCCATATGTTATCCATTCTTATTTGTGGCTGTGCAACATAGGATCCTAGTATCATTTTCTTTCTGTGGAGAGCATTGGTTCCTGGTGTATCAGTTGCAAGGTAATCTATGTGCCTGTATGACTAACAATATGTTACATATTCTGGTTTAAACTTTTCTTTAGCTATTTGATATTGCCTGCTTATGTTTAATTTATTATACCTTCATTTTTGTATGTTGAAATCTTGAATTATAATCTATGTATTAATATTCAACTTCTGCATGTAAGATGAATGTTCCCTTTAATTAGTTTCACTTGTTGACCCCTAATTTAGTAAATCTCATTTCTGGTTGATGAAGGCCTTATTTTGCAACTTTTAGCTTATTGAGAAATGCTTAGCTGATACATTACCATTGTGTTCCAGCTTCTTGAAAGAGTGTTTGAAGCATCTGGCAATGATTTAGATTCAGCCATTAGGAGTTTGAATGAGCTGCAGATGGAGTCGACTGGCTTAGCTTCTGTTGCAACTATATCTGACACTGAAATTAAGACCAGTATTCAACTATCAGGAAGTGAGGATGCACATGAAGCTACAAATGTCGGTTCAGAAAAACGTGGTACTGATTTTTCCTTGGTTTTTCTACTGATGTTTTGTGTACTTGTCTAGTTTATTGTGCCTCTAATGTGGATGTAGTATATTTGCATGATCACTTGTTCTATTCTGAGTTGGTTTATACAGTGTAATTCGGAGTCGGAACTTTAGATGCTGCTGTTCCATAGGAGCACCTTAGTTTAGCTCTCGGCTTCTCCATGTTTTTGTTCCTTCTAAAGTGCTAATTTACACTTTTGTCCTTTGCCACCCTTTAATGCATTTTGTAATGAACATTTAATGTATATGCATTCTAAGATACAACCTAAGAAAATATTTATGATCTAGAAAGAATCACAACTAAGTTACCAAAATTTTAGGGAAGCTTTTGATCTAGTTGAAAGTTTGTAAAAAAATGCATAGTATGTGTGATTACTAAAGTGAATTATCTACCATAATGATGTCCTCTAGACAACTGTCCTCTCTTTTGTATGCCCCCAGTCATGTTTTAAGCTGTCAAATGTTCTATATGTCTGACACGAACCAACCCTTCAAACTGTGCTCCTCAACCCTAACCACATCCCAGGCCCACCCTCCAGTCCACCAAGACACAAGTAAATTGGATAAGAATTACATTGTTATGTCCAGGATGTCTTGTAATAAGAATTCTGTAGCAATTACTAAGCACATTTTTCTTAGATAAATACTTTTGAAACTGGTAAAGTTATAATATGCTCTTACAAATTTATGGCAAGTTGGAAACGCTAGTGGCTTGAAAATGTGGACACACATTCTTCCAACAATAACTGTTCCACTCAATTCTTATTACTTGTGTTTTTCCTTAATTGCATCCGTTTCCCCAGGCCACTAGGAGGGTGAATTCTCTCTTGATTTAGGTACATCTTGTTAGCCATTATACATCTTCGGATCTTCCTTGTTATCCTCTACGTTTACTTGATCCAAGACTAATATAAGCTAATCCCAGTAGCTGTAATCCGTAAACTGCTTTTGTAGTAGGTATTCTACTGAAACAAAACCAAACTTCTCGGTTGCACTTACCTTCTCAAGCTGCAAGATGAGGCAGTAGCCTTCTGTCATCTCAACCCTCATTTGGTGGGTTCTGGCATACTGTATTGACATTTCTAAAATGTGTCATGTAAATAAGAAAAAAACAGCTGGGGACATCTTCTATTTGCATGACGCACACTTCCAACACTTACAAGAAATTTTTCCTTAAATTGGTCTCTCTTTTTAATTAAAAGTAGAAGTGGCAGATTTTGTTTCTGTGAATGTTTGTATGCAACTATTATCTTTTATATTATCTACACGTGATCAAGTTTCTGTGAATTGTTTAGGAACCATCCATTTTGCAATTAATTTGATGCATCAGACAAATTTGAAAATCCCAAGATTTTTGTAGATGTTAAAAACACTTACAGAACTTTGAGCTGTGTGTATCACCCATTCCTCATTGGTTATGATTGGTATGAAATCGATTTCCCATCAAAAAAATGCTAAGAAGGTACCATAGAAACCACTTTCTCTATACATGTGTAGTAGATTTTATTTCTGTAAATGTTTAATTGCAATTATTGTCTTGCCCATTATGGGAATACTACTATGATAAAAATGCACATGATTCAACTTTTTAATTCTCTTTCTATATTGAAGAAAGCTCTATAATATTTAATTTGATCTATCAAGTAACTGAAAGTTAGCTGATACTCCAAGATATCCTTGAGGATATTTCAGGTGCTATGGGTGTTGCTGGTGGTCAAGAGGCAGGTTCTACCAATAGTGCTTGTATGAACGATCTCCCGAGGAATGGTTCTGAATGGGTGGAAGTGTTGGTGAAAGAAATGATGAATGCCTCTGATGTAAATGATGCAAAGGCGCGGGCATCTAGGGTGCTGGATGTTTTAGAAAAGTCGATCATGGCCAATGCTAGTAGTGGTGAGGCCATGCAGAGTTTTCACAAGGTAACATATTTTTCTTTATGCAAGAAGTATGACAATATCAGTAGTTACACAAGATGACTCTCTTGAATCTCTCTGTGAAGCATGATTGGTGGAAGTAAATGTATTCCTTGGACAAGCTTAGGATCATTGTTTAATCCTTCTCATGTGAACACGACTTTATGTGACTGAGACTCTACAGGTTTATCCAACTCTCGTGATTCTTCTGTCAACCATCTGAGTCAGTGCGAAGTTCCTGGCCAGGACTGATGTAGACCATAAAGCCCAGAACCATCCGTGGGTTAGGGACAACATCCTTGCTATTCAAGTTTTAAGCTTGTTCAACCAGAGGCAGACAACCACCCTCTAATATTTTCTTTATTTGGAAGCGCCTCCACTCAGAGGGATTTTGATGAGGTTTACCAGGAATGCACCAAGTTGTAACACTTATCCACTTATAGCAGCCTGAGTAGTATGATCGTTATGAGAGGAGTAATATAATAACTAGATAATTGACAATTTAACCCCCTTATCTTTGGTAGGTGATATGGGTGAATATTTTGATGAACGAAGATTCTAAACAGTGCTCTAATATAAAACTAGGGCTAAATTGCACTTAAATACCCTCAACTATTCACTTTTGGCACTTTAATATCCTATACTATTTTTATTGGCACTTTAAATTAGTACTCTCAACATTTTCAGTTTTTGCAGGTTACGTCATCTGTTAGTAAACAGTTCCACTTAATGGTCATGTGCACTTCTGACTTATGTTCCCTTGGGATCGAAGGAAATTACTCTCTTGTTTTGAAAAAAAGTTAACAAAGACAAATTAAAAATAAAATAAAATCCCTAATCCTAACTCCACTCCCCCATTGGCAACGTCGGCCTGCCGGCCGACCCCCATCACTGTCCCACACCTCGCTGCTGCCTTGCAGCTGGCAAGGCTACACGAGATTGCAGCCACTCATGCAGCCTCTTGGCAATTGCAAGGCCGGCAAGCTGCAGCAGCGCTGGGGGTTGGGGGTGTTTGTGGGGGGGGAGGGGAGGAAGGCATCTCAGGAGGAGGATGCGTAATTTTAGTCAAAGAGGAAAGGGAGGAGGCCTCTTTAATTATATTTCTATTAAAAAAACTGAATAGATAATTCCATTAGTATGGTTGTGAGCAGGGCTTTCTACACCTGCAGTTATAGCCAACTGCAAAATTAGTGATACTTCAGGGTATTAAAGTGAAAACAAAGTTAAGGGTATTAAAGTGCCAGAACCGAATAGTTGAGGGTTTTTAAGTGCAATTTAGGCTTAAAACTAGAGAATTGACTGTATGTACATGGTAATCCCCGTCTTTGGTATGTTATACTGGAAAATGATTTGCTGAAGGAACAAGTTGTAACACTTTGCCACTTATAGCATCCCGACTAATGTTATAACCAGAGAATTAACTAATGTACATGGTAATCCCTCTCATCTTTTGGTTCATGATTCAGGAAAATGTTTTGCTGAAGGAACAGTTGGAAACACTGCTCGGAGAAAACAATATTTTGAAGCAAGCTGTTGCAATCCAGCACAAGCGGCAGAAGGATTATGAGGAAAAGAGCCAAGAACTTCATCATTTGAAGCAGTTGGCTTCTCAGTATCAGGAACAAGTAGCCAAGCTTGAGGTATATATATATATATAAATTTTTATATTACACGAGGGAATGTTCTTAGTGTGTATTAGCGATAGAAATATGTTTATTGACGGTTCGTGTGTTGCTATGATTAGGTTAGCAACTACGCGTTGGCGATGCATCTAAGACTGGCCCAACAAAGCAACTCCATTCCGGGCCATTTCCATCCTGATGTCTTTTAGGACTGGTGGGGGTGGTGTGCTATGTTGTTTTCCCCTTTGCTCTTTCGGAATTAATGGCAGGTCTCTCGTTTATGCCCAGACTACTTCCAAAATAGACTTTGTTTCCGTTCTTCTGTTTTCAATTTTTTTTCCTATGGTAATTGTAAGAAAAATTGGACCCATGTTTAGAGATGTGATGATTGGGAAAAGGGAGGGGTTGTCTTCACTGGTGAAAATTGTACTCTTGGATTAGTTTGGCTTGTTGCCCACCTCGTTTATGCTGCTTCTTGTTCCAGTTCTAGTTCTTTTACATTAGCTGAGCATAAACTTCGGATTTTGCAAGGAAAAAAAGGTGCCCTCTTCTAAAAATAGGGTGATAGTTTCGAGAGTGGATCTTTGTCCCGTAATTTTGTGCCAATGCTGTCCCAGATGATTATGTGCTCATCTATTTAAAATACTAATATATCTTTTAGGGTATCTTTTATTTAAGAAACTAATAATTATGGATACCAAAAGTTTCATTTAAAATACTAATATAATTTTTTTATTTACAAAACTGAATAATTATGTATACCAAAAGTCGGAGTTTATCTATATTTTCTAAATAGATAAGTATATAATCATCTGGAACAACATTGGCATAAAATTACGGCGACAACAGCTCTCGATAGTTTTTCCCTTTTCTTACGTATTTAAACCTGGCAGAAAGTTCGTTCAATAAATGCAGTCTTCAACTCATCATCTAGCTTACTATATTCAATTATACTATTTGGCTTCCAAAATTTTTGGGTGATGTATTTCCCATTATATGGTATCTGACGTGGCAACTGACATTGCAATTGACATATCATATTTTAACCCAAAAAATTAATTACCAGAACATTTTTTATTGTTAATGTTAATGCTAATTTTAATTTAATGTTAATATTAATGTTAAAATTAATGTTAATATTAATATTAATATTCATGTTAATGTGATATTAATATTAATTTTAATGTTAATGTAAATTTTAATTTAATGTTAATATTAGTTTTAATGTTATATTAAAGTTAATATTAACGTTAATGTTAATTTTAATATTAATGTTAATGTTAATAATAATATTAATGTTCATTTTAATTTAATATTAATTTTAATATTAATATTAATTTTAATGTTTAATTTTGTTATGTCAATTGTCATGTCATCAGCCATGTCATAGGGAGATGGTATCAACCAAATCTTTTGGGAGTCAAATAACATTTTTTTTAAACTATATTTCATGCTTGTAATCCATTCTTGAAATTAGTGTTGAAGGATGGACTATGACGGGGCTATTGGGATTGCAAAAAGTCCTGTAAGTGTGAAATCTGCAGATCCAAAAGATTATTTATAAGGGCACATCAAAAGTTGATCAGGGCTAGCCTAAATTTAACTTTGGTTTATTTACAAGTTTACTATTGAAAATTTTACTCAGGGCTAGCCCAAATGTAAATATATAAGTCAACTTTTTATTTTTTTGCTCACTTCTCCTTCCTCACAAGAAGAAGAACAACTTTCTCACAAGAAGAACACGGGGCTATTGGGATTGCAAAAAGTCCTATAAGTGTGAAATCTGCAGATCCAAAAGATTATTTATAAGGGCACATCAAAAGTTGATCAGGGCAAGCCTAAATTTAACTTTGGTTTATTTACAAGTTTACTATTGAAAATTTTACTCAGGGCTAGCCCAAATGTAAATATATAAGTCAATTTTTTATTTTTTTGCTCACTTCTCCTTCCTCACAAGAAGAAGAACAACTTTCTCACAAGAAGAACACGGGGCTATTGGGATTGCAAAAAGTCCTATAAGTGTGAAATCTGCAGATCCAAAAGATTATTTATAAGGGCACATCAAAAGTTGATCAGGGCTAGCCTAAATTTAACTTTGGTTTATTTACAAGTTTACTATTGAAAATTTTACTCAGGGCTAGCCCAAATGTAAATATATAAGTCAACTTTTTATTTTATTTTTGCTCACTTCTCCTTCCTCACAAGAAGAAGAACAACTTTCTCACAAGAAGAACAAGAAGAAAGAAGAACAAGAAGAAGAACAAGAACAAGAAGAAAGAAAAACAAAAAGAACGTCTCTTTCTCCAAACTCTAGCTTTTTTTTTTTTTGCTATTTTCTAATTTCTCATATTTCTTTCTCCAAACCCTAGTTTATGGATGAAACCTTAGCTGTAGAAGAAATTGGGTTATTAAATATATTAATCTATTAATCAATTTTTCTTCATTAATAGAAGAAATTATGGATGAAATCCTAGTTGTAGAAGAAATTATGAATGAAACCCTAATTCTAGAAGAAATGGACTTGTTGTACCAAATCCATATCAGGACTGCCACAATTTCTGGCAGTCTTAGAAGTATTGAGGACTGCCAGAAATTGTGGCAGTCCTGAAAGAGACTTGCTATAGAAGTATTGAGGACTGTCAGTAATTATGGTAGTCCTGAAAGGGACTTGATGTACAGAAAGTGTGAAACCCATTATTCGTGTTAATCTTTTAATGGAATTTTGTGTTAATATTAGTAGCAATTTTTCTAAAATTATTATTATTATTAATATTATTATTATTAAATATTTTGAGTGGGAAATAATTTCAAAATAAATATAATATGGACTTTTGATTTTCGGACCCAGACCCGAGTCCGAGCCCAGATCCAGGCCTGAGCCCAAATCCATTCTTTTCTTAAACCCAGATTTGACTTGGTTATTAATTAAAAAAAGGCTTAATTGCTAATTGCTACCCACAACTATCACACTTTTTCAAGTTGATACCCTAAACTTTTTTTTGTAACAACTTGATACCCGGATATTATTTTGGACAAAAATGCCCCTACCCCTAACCGTGCTAGCTTCCCCCCCCCTCTGCTAGCTCCGGCCGCAGCTCCCCCCCCACCCCCCCTGCTCGCTTCAGGCCATCCCCCCCCCCTCTCGGTCCGGCCGTCCGCCCGCTCCCGCCTCTCCCTAGGGCTCGGCAGCGGGAGGAGGGGGCTGGGAAGGGGGGTGCGGAGCGGGAGGCGGGGGCAGGAGGTGGCCCGGAAGCGAAGAGGGGGGGGGGAGGTCGGCCGAAAGCGAGGAGGGGGGGGGGGGTCGGCCGGAGCTAGCAGGGGGGTGGCCGGAGTGGGGGAGGGGGTGGAGGGAGGGAAGGGATAAGGGCATTTTGGGGTTTTTTAAAATGTTAGGTATTAAGTTGAAAAAAAAAATAGTTGAGGTACCAATCTGTTACGAAAAAAAGTTTAGGGTATCAACTTGAAAAAGTGTGATAGTTGAGGGTAGCAATTAGCAATTAAGCCTTAAAAAATATATATAATATTTTGAGCTGTCCCGTTGGACCAGCACAACCCTTTCTCTTCTTTCACTCGTAACTCCCACCACTACAGCATTCATTCCCATCTCCTTATAACTCCCAACCCATCAACTCCTTCTTCCTCAAATCCCTCTTCCTCACAACCCTCTTCTCCCGAAGTTCTCCCGAAGCTTTCGCCGCCGATCCTCGGCGCGACCCCGCGGCTAAGTCCAGCGCCGCCCCGTCAGCCGTTCCCCTCTGCGCCCCCTTTTCGGCGCCGCCCGACCGTCGACCACCCTTGGCCGACCCACTCCAGCGCCTCCCCTCCGGCACGCTGCCACCCCGCTCCACGGCGAGGCCCCCGCCGTCCAGATCCGCGGCTCTTCCCCGCGCCTAGGGCTGTCGACCGCCGACCCCGTCGTCGCCCCTTCCGCGGGTCCAGCACCCTCTGGTGCGCCCCTTCCCGTCGTCTCTCCGGCGATCCGTTTCCTCGACGCTGCCGACAGCGTCGCTGTCCGCCAACAGCGCTGTCTCTTCGCGGCGTTTCTTTATTCTGGCCAGCGTGCCCTATTTCTGGATTTTTTTGACGTTCGTCGCCAACGTCGCTGCTTGGGATTATTATTTTCTTTCTATTATCATCTGAGAGCTCTAGCCGAGCACCCGAGGTATAATTCTCTGCCCCGTTGCGTTTATTTTCGGTAGTCTATGATGATAACGGTCTCCGGTTTCCCTTTGGGAAATCCGGCTTAGCTTCGTGGTAGTTTCGGTTAGCTACGTTAGCATTTTCTGTGATATTGTCTGCTGAGATTTTTATGTTGTTGGTTTGATTGCGGGATTTCCGAGTATTTCGGGAAGGTTCTGTTGGTTGGAAAATAATTTCTGTGGTTATATTTTCGGTATGAATGGGTTATTCTTTGGTTGGGACAATTGCAGGATTTTGTTGGCGCATTTCCCAGTTTTGGGTTGTCCCGAAATAGAGGAAATGCTGTCCAAATTTTTACAAAACTTTATTTATTTTGATTTCAAATTGGTTTTCGGAAAATGAATTTAAAACTGATTTTAGGGCGACGACCGTACCGGTCTGTGGGCCCTAGCGAAATGCAAACGCACCGGTCCGACCGGGCGTTGAGGTATTAGCTGGATGTGACGATGGACCGAGTCTGAGACTCCAAACTTTTGATTTAAATTATTTTATTTAATGTTTAAGTTATTTATTATAGATAACTTTTTACTGCACATTTTATTTAGGAACTAAACATTTCCCTCTTATTTTATGTAAAAGAATTGTAAAGGGCATAAGCCCATAACTCTAGGATGATTAGCTGTGCCCTGTATTGCAAAGTGTAGGTTTTTCTTTCTTTTCTGGGTGGTTGATGTTGATCTCTTTTGGGTGGTTTTGGATTGTATGTATAACCGTAGTTAGAGCGTAATCATTTCTCGTATATATTTAATTAAGAATTTAAATAAATGGATAAAATATTAGTAGGATAACTAGTTCATGATTTGTCACTGGAAGAAACTATATTTTATAGATATATTACAAAAAATACAAAGTTTTCCAAAGATAATTTGTTCTTGTTATTATTTCCCAAATAATCAAATTAACCGGTTAATCAGCGCACATAGCTTGCGACGTAAACGTTAGCTGTAGCTTAATAACAACTTAAAACCTGACTAGGACTTGTTACTAGAGATTGCAACTAGCACACTTAGCTTGGTTATATAGCGGATCTAAGTCGAGTTCTCAACTGTAGGAACTCGAAGACATACCTGACGTTCCTCCTCGGTACCAACTCATCTCTCCAGTCATTTTCCTAAGGCAAGTATAGTTTGTGTTGGTTTTACAGTTATTTTAATAATCGTTTTACTGCAAGTTTAAACCACAATGCAAACACGAAACTCTCTCGGAGAGTACTGACTGCAACTACTGTACTGATTGGGGACTGGGGAAGTAGTGTAATGAGTATGACCACATCCAAAACTGTATACTGACTGTGTTAGCTTACCCCTCATACACACGGGGATAAGCCATATCGTATCCATATGATACAACTGTACAACCCAAGCCGGTCATATTCATTGCCTATTCAAAACACACTGTTTTACTGCTGAAAACTGGTCATTTCTAAATTGTTTAAAAGTGCATAATTCTATTATTTATTTTAACTGTTTAAAATTAGCATGAATTATACTTTGCTTCCTCCTGACTGGAGACCCAACATTTTAGGTATCACTGATGAGGCTTTGTTCCGCGATCCCAAGACGAGGATTTCGAGACTGATGAGCTGTTTGCCTAGAGTTTTCTTTTCTTCTTGATGTATGTAGAAAATGGTTTAAGTTGTATCTTTCTTTTCATTGTAAAAGTTTAATAAAGTTTTAAATTTTCGAATGTTGAGTTGTGACAAATATAGTGTTGTTGTATGGTTACCTGCTACTGAACAGCTTACTGCCGCCGTCTCAACAACGGTGCAGGCTGGGCATGATCCGATTCGACCCAAGAAATTGGGACCGGGTCGTGACATGTTTTTAGTGGTGGCTCATGCAGGTCATACAACAACTTAGGAAAACATACCTAGAAACAATTAGAACACTAGAACATTTGATTTGTCACAATATAGGTCCGATTTATATATAAACAAATATTTTTGGTTGATTATAGACTGGTAGGCTACCTTGCTTACTCCTAAACCTTCCAGAGAATGACCATTGACAAGACCAAATCCTGCTGGCGATGAGGTGTCATCTCCGGATCATACCCCATCTCCTCAACCAAGCCCAGGGTCTTTTCCCTCGCGGCTGTTTGACCGTCCTCATAATGCATCCAGTGAAGTTTTCGCTACACTGGCGATTCCTACCTCATCTCAACTAAGTTGTATTTTATTGGTGGAGTCTTCATTTTTGTTGCTCCACCAGTACCAGCAAACATCTTCCAAATGGTTGTCCTATTTCAAGAAATCCTGGAGTTCCAGAAAGCTCAAGATGAAGCCCAGCAGGAACAGAAGAATATCACGAGAGAAGACATGAAGAACGTCAATGATGTAGCCTTAGCTATCTTAAAACGAGTTGGAGTGGAACCTCGTCCTAGGAGGGATACCCCTGAATCTAGAAGATATTTGAGCCCTATCCGGCAGTCATATCGTAAGAAGCTATTGGTTTGTGACTACTGTAAAAGGACTGATCACCAAGCCAATATTTGTCGTAAGAGATTGGGAAATGTTTGGCATGTGGATCTGCTGAACATCGGGTAAAGGATTGCCCCTTATCTTTCCATCATACCGGAGTACCTATCCCAGTTACACCTGTTATGCCACAACCTAGGGACTCTCTTTCCATCCAGCAGATCTTGCCTCCTACATCCACTACAGGAAGGCATGATGTAGACTTGAGGATCATAGAAGATGAAGGACCAGAGCAGTGCAGGCTCTAGAATATATTCAGGGTGGAATTTTACCTTAGGGAACACCTATCTTGTTTTTGCCCAAGAAGGATGGAACAACGGATGTGCATCGATTACCAGACACTAAAGAACATGTCACCCTCATTTTTCGTATTTCGTATTATGCTCGTATTTGATTTTGGCACGTATTTTTATTTTCCTGGACATGTGGCCTTTTGATTCTTGTAAGCAGGTTTTAACCATGGCTTGGTTTTATTTTGTGGAGAATGTTTGGTTTGGTTTGGTTTGGTTCAACATGCATGGAACACCATAAGCCTACACTCCACCCCCCATTCCACCACAACACCCTCATTATAACCCACCTACTTCTCTCTCCTCCATAATTTCTTCATTAATTTCTTCTTCTTCTTCTTCCTCCACCCACACCTATCGGCAAGTGCATCTTGCCATTAAATAAGCACCATCTTTTATTTGTTCATTAGCTAGATTAGGACATGGAGAACAACATTAGAACTTGGAATTTTGTGATTTGGAGTCTCCATTGTTCTAGATCTAAATTTTAGTTATTTTCGGAATTCCTTGGTTTTGATCTATTAAACTTTGATTTTAGCTTGTTTTGATTCTTCCATGTGGAAGAGAATTCAATTTTACTCAAGTTAGAACTTTGAAAATCTAAATTTGGTTTTGATTTGGCTAAAGTTGTGAAGATTTGAACTTGGTGTTCTTGAGAGTTCAGCCATGGTGGAGCTCTCGGCCACTGCTTTTTAGCATCTGGCCGATTGCGCACTATTCCCTGGCCTGCGCTCTTTAGTGCAAGGCCATTTGCGCACCCTGACCTGTGCTCTTTAGCGCATGGCCATTTGCGCAAGATCCTTGGCCAGTGCTTTGCGCTGCGCTGGATTGCGCTGGCGCAGGCCAGCCATGCGCAAGCCAGCCATACGCAAAGTAACCCCTGCGCAATCAACCATTGCGCAATCCATCTCTGCGCAACCAACTCCTGCGCAGTTTACTCCTGCGCAGTCTACCTTCTGCGCAATCCATCTGTGCGCCATCTGCCCCTGCGCACTTGGCACCCTGCGCAGTTGGTACCCTGCGCAGCTCACCCTGCGCACTTGGCACCCTGCGCAGTATATACCCTGCACAACCTACTTGTCTATGATGAATTTGTTATTTCTTGATCTTGGCTCTTCTATTGTCCTATTTTATATTAGTATTTTATTAGGTATTTTACGCCCATTTTATATCCTTACGCCTTTTGTCATGAACTTGATTTTACTTATCATGTTTGGAATGACTATTGTACATAGCATGGTATGACAAGGAACTAGTATAACATGACAGTGACCCGTAGTGGTGCACTCCTGACATGACCAACCTGACATGATAGTGGCCCGTCGTGGCGCACTCCTAACAAGTACCCTGACATGATTTATCTTGATAACTTGATAGTGGCCCGTGGCGGCGCACTCTTGACTTGACTTGACTTGATAACTTGACTTGACTTGCCTTGACACCGTGGGTGTTCCTGCTTGCTTGTTGCACAATCCACTTGTCTTGTCTTGCATCATGTCTAGGACGTGACTTCCTGGGTACCACGGCCAGGGACTCGCACTAAATTGGATTAGGCTAATGATTAGATCAAACTAGAACATGGAGAATTCCCAGTCACAGGCAATCTCGTTATCTGGGCGCTTTAATGGACTTGTAGCTTGCCGACGAGTAGAGCACATTTCCAGCACACTGTCATGTGTTGCACCCTCTAAGTCACCTAAGGGTATATCGTTTCCTGGGCGATGTACCCAACTATAACTCTCAACCCGCGGAAGGATAACTGGATGGTCTGCAGGGCTTGGGACTGGGAGTTTCTCACTCGCATCTTGTTAGTAATTAAGGCTTGTGATAACCCTAGTTAGTTAAAGTAGTAAGCCGTAGTACTTGCTTGGCCGATTGTGAATGAATGGTGTCCAGCCCTGTCTAAGTCTTGTCTAGCCTTGTACCTGGAACTCTTGATCATGATAGTTTTACTTATCTCTAAATGGGTAGAGGCAGTGAGCTATTCAGGCGAAGGGTTACAATCCCGGTCCTTGTTTGGTTTAAGGATTGTAACCTGGCTCCCGGAATGGGTCCACGTCCCTAGTCGTTTATCGCCTTGTGTACTTTTATTACTTGTACCTTCTTTTATTCTTTATGTTCTGATATGCTGGCTTTTGTTCTTATTTGTGGCCTCCTTTGTGGCACTTGCTCTTTCTGGGGTTTGACCCAGCTGGTTTTGTGTGGCCAGATTTCGGAGCAGCTCCCGAGGATCTACCGAGTTTCCAGCCCAATGGTGACAACTAGACGGAACCCGGGCCAAGAGTGGGTTTTCCTTTTTTGTTTCACCCACTTATATGTAAATTTATTCTTTTGAGGCGTTTAGCCGACGAGCACCTGTTAGCTCGATGCAAATTTACTTATTGTCTGCCTACGGGCTGTAAACATGATTAACAAATCCTAGGGTTGATCATGTATGACTGAACTCTTGCTAGTCATATCATTTTGTACGACTAGCTTCATGATCATCCAATATGTAATATTTGGGACGCCTTATATATATATATTTGATGCTCTAACATCTTGTAACTCTGTTAATTGCTTGAGATTGAGACAATAGGCTTGACCTTAAGAGACTGCTGGCTTGTAGTAAACCCTCATATCTAGACAGCCGTGACCGTATAGTTGAGATGTATTCTATTTCAATATACGTAGCTGGCTGTGTCTGCCCCCGCTCTCCAGTATTCTGGTTCTGGGGCGTGACACGGTTTAAGTGGTGGCCCATGCAGGTCTTGGCATTCAAGAAATGTGAGGGTTTACCGAATAGATGTCTCAATCAATATTCGCCCTTGATCTCTGCTCGTATCTTCAAATCCCTGAGATTCTTGACCTGATCACATGCTTGTATCATTGATCTATCCTGGTCCTTTCCTTATTGTTCCCTATGTCGTCTTCTTCAGCGGCATTACTCCCGGACCTGCCAACCAGCCAGAGGAAGCTCGACAAGCACCCCAGCGCCAGGAAGATCAAGCTCAGCACTCTGGAGTAGCCTCCCGAGTTATGCTTCCCGGAGGCTCGGAACCTCCAGTTCAGGCAGCTCCGCCCGTTCAACCAGCTAGACAGGATGAGGGACCTTTGGTAGGGCTTATCAGAGAACTGCTTGCATCCCAAGATCGTCGAGGCGACGCCCTGCACCAGGAAGTTCATGATGCACTAAACCGAGGAGGTCCCCAAGGGAATCAGGCGGCCAACAGTTTCAAGCGCTTGAACCCTCCCTTCTTTGACGGCAGTGAAGATGTGATTGTCGCGGACGCTTGGCTTCAGGATACCGAGGTGGTTCTAGAAGCAGCTAGGACACCTGAAAATGAGAAGGTGGCCGTGGTACGGCTACAATTGTTAGACTTGGCTCGCGATTGGTGGGCAGCTCAGGCCATGGGATTAGCAGCACCAGTCACTTGGACGACGTTCAGAGAGAGGTTCCAGACGAAGTACTTCGATGCGGTGGCACGGTACGACCTGCAGACCCGGTTCACCAACTTGAAGCAAGGAGGTAGGACGGTCGATGGCTATGCGACCGAGTTTTCCAGGCTGAGTAGGTTCGCCCCCACCTTGGTGGCAACCGAGTTCGATAGGGCTCAGCGGTTCCAGCAAGGGCTGCATTTAGAGATATTATTGGCGGTGGAGCAGTTCGAGCACCAGACGTTCGATGCAGTGTTGAAGGCAGCAAGGAGGCATGAGTATACCTCCCGGAGAATTATGGACAGGACCGGAGGCAGGAAGCGGTCCCACAACCAGATGCACCAATCTTCAGCTTCAGCCCCGGCAGCTAGGGGTATAACCATTGGAACTCCGAGGCGGGCGGCCTCAGTGACGTCGGTTCAGCATTCAACCCCGACGTATCCGCAGCAGCAGAAGCAGAATCAGTCTTCCGCGGTAGGATGTTCGCATTGCGGGAAGCCGGGCCATGTAGTGGCAGAGTGTCGTAGGGCACAGGGATTATGCCTGGCTTGTGGAGGAGCAGACCACCAGATAGGGACCTGCCCGAATAGGGGAGGTCCATCATCATCCAACCTTTCTAGTTCTTCGGTGAGGGGACCAGCCCCAGCTCCAGTTCAGCAGCAGCAGCAGTACCCGAGGCCATTGTTGCCTCAGGCCCAGGCCTTTCATCAGCAGAACCAGCAGCAGATCACCCAGGCTCTAGCACAGAACCGACAGAGGGGATTCCAGCAGAGGGGACCCGCAGCTAGAGGTCAGGCTATGATGATGACCATGGAAGAAGAAGTTGCACCAGGTGAGGTAGTGGCAGGTACTATTCTCGTCAACACCTTTCCAGCATCTGTATTATTTGATTCTGGTGCATCGCATTCATTCATGTCTGCACGATTCGCGACACGGATAGGATTGGAGCCCGAGTCATTATCAGTGAGGCTCAATATACTTACTGGTAATGGTCTTGTGGGAGTAGATCGAGTATTTTCCTCGTGTCGGATCGTAGTTAGCGGTAGAGAGTTCCCCGCTAGGCTCATAGAGTTCCCTATGGCAGACTATGATGTAGTCCTAGGCATGGATTGGTTGAGGAACTATTATGCTAGGATAGACTGCCCTGCTGGCAGAGTTGTCTTTAGTATTCCCGGAGAGCCAGAGTTTTCATTTTCTAGAGGCGCAGTAGAGCAATCTCCTCCAGTATTGCGGATGGCAGTAGCAGCAGTGCAGTTGCCCCGGATAGTTGAAGAGTTTCCAGATGTCTTCCCAGAGGAACTTCCAGGGATGCCACCAGAGCGGGAGATCGAGTTCACCATTGACTTGATTCCCGGGACAGTACCAGTATCAGAGCGAGTTTACAGAATGGCGCCTTCAGAGTTGGAGATTTTGTACAAGATGATTGAAGAACTCAGGACTAAGGGATTCATTCGTGCAAGTGGATCGCCTTGGGGAGCCCCGATGCTTCTTGTGAAAAAGAAGGATGGTACGTCTAGGCTATGTGTTGATTATCGTACCTTGAACTCAGTGACAATCAAGAACAGATACCCTCTCCCGAGGATAGATGATTTGTTTGATCAACTCAAAGGGGCTTCAGTTTTCTCGAAGATAGACTTGCGGTCAGGATACCACCAGATCAGAGTCAGAGAGCAGGACATCCCGAAGACGGCGTTCAGATCTAGGTACGGGCATTGGGAGTTTCTAGTTATGCCCTTTGGAGCGACCAATGCGCCGGCAGTGTTCATGGACCTCATGAACCGTATTTTTATGCCTTACTTGGATCAGTTTGTGATAGTATTTCTTGATGACATCCTGGTCTACAGCAAGAGTGGAGCAGAGCATGAGCAGCATCTCAGAATTGTCCTCCAGATTCTCAGAGAGCACCAGTTGTACGCCAAGTTCAGTAAATGCGAGTTCTGGCTCGATCGCATTTCGTACTTGGGTCACATCATTACCAGAGGAGGAGTGGAAGTGGATCCCCAAAAGATTGTGGCTATCGAGGCATGGCCAGTACCCAGCTCAGTGGCAGAAGTTCGCAGCTTTCTTGGATTGGCCGGCTACTACCGGCGGTTCGTCTCTGATTTTGCAAGGATTTCAGCGCCGATGACCCAGTTGACCCGCAAGGATGTGCCGTTCATTTGGACCGCAGAATGTCAGGAATCGTTTGAGAAGTTGAAGCGAGGTTTGATAACGGCTCCCATTCTCACCCTTCCAGATGGGACCGGAGGATTCACAGTTTATTGCGACGCTTCAGGCAGAGGATTGGGATGTGTTTTGATGCAGCATGGGAAGGTAATTGCTTATGCGTCACGTCAACTCCATGATCATGAGAAGAATTACCCGACCCACGACTTGGAGCTGGCAGCAGTAGTGTTTGCACTTAAGTTGTGGAGGCACTACTTGTACGGAGACAGAGTAGAGATATTTACAGATCATAAGAGCCTGAAGTATGTTTTCACCCAGAAGGATCTTAATATGCGGCAGAGAAGATGGCTCGAGCTACTTGTGGACTACGATGTGGATTTGCAGTATCATCCAGGGAAGGCCAATGTTGTAGCAGATGCGTTGAGCCGGAGAGCCGGAGTTTATTTCTTGACGGCGCAACCAGAGCTATTGGCAGATCTTCAGAAGATGGAAATTGAAGTAGTTCTTCCTTCCAGTGTGGCCTTGATGGCCAACCTACAGATTCAGTCCACCATAGTTGAGAGGATCCGGACAGCACAGTTAACAGATTCCAAGATTCAGCGGCTCAGAGCAGAGTGCGAGACAGGAAGGAATATGCCTCCATTTATTGGTGCTATGGAATGAAGAAGGACAATTCCAGGTATGTGATTAGATGCAAATTTGTCAACATGAGGAATTTAGCAAGCGAACAACAAGTTTGTTGCAGCCGCTGGACAATTCGGAGTGGAAGTAGAAGCATATAACAATGAACTTTGAGTAAGGATTGCCTTGTTCCCAAGGAGGGAAGGGCACCAATTGGATTATAGTGGACCGATTAAGTCAGCACACTTTATTCCCTTCAAGGTTAGTTTATTCACCGAGAAGTTGGCAGCATTGTACGAGAGGCACCCCTACCGGATTTATGGAGTACAAACCTGCGGACAATCAAAGAAGATAATACAGATGCCTGAAGATATGTTAGATATTGTGTTTTGGAAATTGGAGGGTCTTGGAGAAGATCATTTAAAATTGGTAGAGTTTCCTTACAACAACTACCAAGTTAGCATCGTCAATCAGTGGAATTTGAAGAAGGAGATAGCGTCTTTTGTGAAGATTTTTCTCCTACCAGAGGAACGATCAGTGTTAGCAGAGCAGGAAAGTTGAGCCAGGTACATCAGGCCATTTGAAGTTTTAAGACGAGTTGGAAGCAGTGTACCGGTTAGCTCTATCAGCTAATCTTGAGAGTGTGCAACGTCTTCTACGTCACAGCTCAGACGCTATATTTCGGATCCAAGTCACGTTTTGAATAATTCAGAGCTGAAGATTGGACTCAACCTTTCAGTGCCAGAGAAACCAGTTGCAAGCGTAGTCAGAGGTGAGAAGAAGATCAGATTTTGAGCCATCATTTAAACTCCTACTTCTTATCTTTTCGTTCTAAACTTGACTGATGCTGCTAAATTAGCCTAGTTTTGCAAGCTATCTTTTTGTCAAGCTTGATCATGACGGTATTTTATTGGGTGCACCCACTAATATATTGTCTAATCAGGACCGGTGCATGATGGTCTGATCAACCTCGTGTACTTTGGTTCGCTTTTGTATTTTTCTGCATGGATGATATCATAAATGAAATTTGTCCCTAAACCGTCTCATCCACGACTGCCTTGAAAATTCTTATAGTTGAACCTGAGTTACGGGCGTAGTACCCGTAGCTGTTTCATTCTCCTACCCTACTCTTTAAATTTCGAGGACGAAATTTTCTAAGGAGGGAAGATTGTGAAACCCATTATTCGTGTTAATCTTTTAATGGAATTTTGTGTTAATATTAGTAGCAATTTTTCTAAAATTATTATTATTATTAATATTATTATTATTAAATATTTTGAGTGGGAAATAATTTCAAAATAAATATAATATGGACTTTTGATTTTCGGACCCAGACCCGAGTCCGAGCCCAGACCCAGGCCTGAGCCCAAATCTATTCTTTTCTTAAACCCAGATTTGACTTGGTTATTAATTAAAAATATATATAATATTTTGAGCTGTCCCGTTGGACCAGCACAACCCTTTCTCTTCTTTCACTCGTAACTCCCCCCACTACAGCATTCATTCCCATCTCCTTATAACTCCCAACCCATCAACTCCTTCTTCCTCAAATCCCTCTTCCTCACAACCCTCTTCTCCCGAAGCTTTCGCCGCCGATCCTCGGCGCGACCCCGCGGCTAAGTCCAGCGCCGCCCCGTCAGCCGTTCCCCTCTGCGCCCCCTTTTCGGCGCCGCCCGACCGTCGACCACCCTTGGCCGACCCACTCCAGCGCCTCCCCTCCGGCGCGCTGCCACCCCGCTCCACGGCGAGGCCCCCGCCGTCCAGATCTGCGGCTCTTTCCCGCGCCTAGGGCTGTCGACCGCCGACCCCGTCGTCGCCCCTTCCGCGGGTCCAGCACCCTCTGGTGCGCCCCTTCCCGTCGTCTCTCCGGCGATCCGTTTCCTCGACGCTGCCGACAGCGTCGCTGTCCGCCAACAGCGCTGTCTCTTCGCGGCGTTTCTTTATTCTGGCCAGCGTGCCCTATTTCTGGATTTTTCGACGTTCGTCGCCAACGTCGCTGCTTGGGATTATTATTTTCTTTCTATTATCATCTGAGAGCTCTAGCCGAGCACCCGAGGTATAATTCTCTGCCCCGTTGCGTTTATTTTCGGTAGTCTATGATGATAACGGTCCCCGATTTCCCATTGGGAAATCCGGCTTAGCTTCGTGGTAGTTTCGGTTAGCTACGTTAGCATTTTCTGTGATATTGTCTGCTGAGATTTTTATGTTGTTGGTTTGATTGCGGGATTCCCGAGTATTTCGGAAAGGTTCTGTTGGTTGGAAAATAATTTCTGTGGTTATATTTTCGGTATGAATGGGTTATTCTTTGGTTGGGACAATTGCAGGATTTTGTTGGCGCATTTTCCAGTTTTGGGTTGTCCCGAAATAGAGGAAATGCTGCCCAAATTTTTACAAAACTTCATTTATTTTGATTTCAAATTGGTTTTCGGAAAATGAATTTAAAACTGATTTTCGGGCGACGACCGTACCGGTCTGTGGGCCCTAGCGAAATGCAAACGCACCGGTCCGAACGGGCGTTGAGGTATTAGCTGGATGTGACGATGGACCGAGTCTGAGACTCCAAACTTTTGATTTAAATTATTTTATTTAATGTTTAAGTTAGTTATTATAGATAACTTTTTACTGCACATTTTATTTAGGAACTAAACATTTCCCTCTTATTTTATGTAAAAGAATTGTAAAGGGCATAAGCCCATAACTCTAGGATGATTAGCTGTGCCCTGTATTGCAAAGTGTAGGTTTTTCTTTCTTTTCTGGGTGGTTGATGTTGATCTCTTTTGGGTGGTTTTGGATTGTATGTATAACCGTAGTTAGAGCGTAATCATTTCTCGTATATATTTAATTAAGAATTTAAATAAATGGATAAAATATTAGTAGGATAACTAGTTCATGATTTGTCACTGGAAGAAACTATATTTTATAGATATATTACAAAAAACACAAAATTTTCCAAAGATAATTTGTTCTTGTTATTATTTCCCAAATAATCAAATTAACCGGTAATCAACGCACATAGTTTGCGACGTAAACGTTAGCTGTAGCTTAATAACAACTTAAAACCTGACTAGGACTTGTTACTAGAGATTGCAACTAGCACACTTAGCTTGGTTATATAGCGGATCTAAGTCGAGTTCTCAACTGTAGGAACTCGAAGACATACCTGACGTTCCTCCTCGGTACCAACTCATCTCTCCAGTCATTTTCCTAAGGCAAGTATAGTTTGTGTTGGCTTTACAGTTATTTTAATAATCGTTTTACTGCAAGTTTAAACCACAATGCAAACACGAAACTCTCTCGGAGAGTACAGACTGCAACTACTGTACTGATTGGGAACTGGGGGAGTAGTGTAATGAGTATGACCACATCCAAAACTGTATACTGACTGTATTAGCTTACCCCTCATACACACGGGGATAAGCCATATCGTATCCATATGATACAACTGTACAACCCAAGCCGGTCATATTCATTGCCTATTCAAAACACACTGTTTTACTGCTGAAAACTAGTCATTTCTAAATTGTTTAAAAGTGCATAATTCTATTATTTATTTTAACTGTTTAAAATTAGCATGAATTATACTTTGCTCCCTCCTGACTGGAGACCCAACATTTTAGGTATCACTGATGAGGCTTTGTTCCGCGATCCCAAGACGAGGATTTCGAGACTGATGAGCTGTTTGCCTAGAGTTTTCTTTTCTTCTTGATGTATGTAGAAAATGGTTTAAGTTGTATCTTTCTTTTCATTGTAAAAGTTTAATAAAGTTTTAAATTTTTGAATGTTGAGTTGTGACAAATATAGTGTTGTTGTATGGTTACCTGCTACTGAACAGCTTACTGCCGCCGTCTCAACAACGGTGCAGGCTGGGCATGATCGGATTCGACCCAAGAAATTGGGACCGGGTCGTGACAGAAAGACTGCCACAATTTCTGACAGTCCTAAAAATATTGAGGATTGCCAGGAATTGTGGCAGTCCTAAAATTGAAATGGCGGAATGAAAAAACATATGTTAGGGTTTATTTCCATCTTGATAGTAGAGTGAAATATACATTTTAGGGTTTATTTTCAGCATTTTTTGTGAGAAAGAATGAAATAAATATGATAGGGTTTATTTTCTTACATTCTTTGTGATGAATGAAAATTGTAGAGAAGGAAACTAGAATTTTGATGGAAATGATGGAGAATAAAACTAAGTTTAGAGTGAAAAAATGATGGAGAAGAAGATGAAGAAGAAGATGTATACCTTGGGAAGTGGAAAATGGTGGAGAAGAAGAAGAAGAAGAAAGGTATGATTTTGGAAGAGAGTGAGTGAATTTTTGAAATAAACTCAAAATTTGGGTTTGGGGAGAGTGTGGGGTTGGGATAACCCAACGAGTAAGAAAATAGGATGTCCTGAGTAATTTTCTCTCAAATCTGGACTACCCCAATTCTGGTCAGTGCTGATCAACTTTTGATGTTACCTTATAAATAATCCAAAAGTACACTTCTTGGTGAAGTTGTTTGCATGCAGATTATTTTGCCTCGAGGGAAGTGCAAATCTAAATATTTTTTTGTTTGGTTAAAAGATTGGAAGTGGCACACTGGCATCCTGGAAGTTTGGTAATGAAAAGGCAAAAGAAAAGAAAAGAAAACCTCAAAAGAAATTATTCAGGAACATTCAGTTGTGCATTTTCCTTCACACTTCTTAGCTTCAAAGATCATGTGGAAATCCTAATCTTGTTGCAAAAGCTTCTTAGGAATGGAACTCTCCCGTGGAATTGAACCTATTCAGTCAGAGATAATTTCTCACACCTTAAGGCCACGGTTGGTTTACGGATTAAGGAACCAAGAAAAAAAAATTGTTCTTTTTTTTTTGTTTGATAGCCACAAACTTGAAAATCAATTTTCTGATAAGAAAAAAAATTGGTAGTAATATGGTTCCACTTAAGACCTATGGAATTAATTTTTCCTCCTCCTTTTCCAACATTTATTATAAATGTTATAACAAAAGTAACCATGTGTCATTGTTTATTTTACCATTAATGTTATTTTTTATAATGTTATTTTTTATTTTAAAAGGTAAGGATACTATTGGAACATTGTTATATTTTGCTTTCTTTTTCTAGGTAGTTTTCTTATTTTACCAAACAACGGAAATGAAATGTAACAAGAATCCTACTTTTTTATTCCCATGAAAAAAACAAGAAAATTCATTTCCTTTCCCTGAACCAAACAAGGCCTTAGTCTCGTTTAAGCCAGAGAGAATGTCTCACAAACTGTTTGAATAGTTTTACAGCCCTAGTGGCACCCTGGAAGTTTGGTAATGAAAAGGCAAAAGAAAACCACAAAAGAAATTATTCAGGAACATTCAGTTGTGCATTTTCCTTCACACTTCTTTGCTTCAAAGATCATGTGGAAATCCTAATCTTGTTGCAAAAGCTTCTTAGGAATGAACCGCTCTCCCGTGAGACTGAACCTATTCAGTCAGAGGGAATGTCTCACGTCTTAACCATATAAACTAGAACTATTTAGCATTATAATTAAATGAATACTAATGAAATAATTACATTCTACACCGGAAGGTCTCGTTTGGTTCGCATAATTGAAGAAAAAGTAAATCAATTCCTTAGCATTACCTTTCTTTTAGAAAATTATAATTTCTATTTATTTTTCTTTCCGATGTTTGAAAATACCAAGAAATTAGGAAAGAAAAGTACTTCAATGTGGGAAAGTAATTCATTGTTTGGATGGAAGTAATCACTTTTTTTCCTAATTTTTCTTCCTTTGAAAATTACTTTTATTTCCTCTTCAATTTCTTCGACACCCAAACATTAAAAAGTAATGGCTTAATTGCACTTTGCTACCCTCAACTATTCCGCTTTTTCAACTTGATACCCTAAACTTTTTTTTGTAACAAGTTGATACCCAAAATAATTTTGGGACGAAAATACCCCTGCTCAAACCTTAAAATTACTCCCCTCCCCCAAACCCTCCCCTCCCCCACTCCGGTTACCCCCTCCCTCCCGCTCCGCCTCCCCTCCGGCCACCCCCCTCTCCCGCGCGCGGCCACCCCCCTACCCCCACCGCCGCCAGCCACCGCGGCAAGTAGCAGCCGCCGTCGCAGCAGCAGTAGCCGCCGCAGCAGCAGCCGCCGCAGCCGCCGTCGCGACGGTGGCGCCTGAAGCGGGAGGGGGGAGGGGGTTGGCCGGCGTGGGAGAGGGGGGGTGGCCGGAGGGGAGGCGGAGCGGGAGGGTGGGGGTGGCCGGAGTGGGGGAGGGGGGGGGTTTGGGAGGGGAGAAGGGAAGAGGGAAGGGATAAGGACATTTTGGAATTTTTTGAAAAATTAGGTATCAAGTTGAAAAAAAATAGTAGTTGAGGTATCAACTTGTTACAAAAAAAAATTTAGGGTATCAAGTTGAAAAAGCGGAATAGTTGAGGGTAGCAAAGTACAATTAAGCCAATTTAGTAATCACTTTTCTTTCTCAACCCGATAATTTTACGAACCCGATAATAGTAGAGGCATGCATGCTTTATTTTTCTAGGCCCAAAGTTCTTTTTTACTCCATAATAGTAGAGGCGCTCGACCAAATTTTTTAGGCCCAAAGTTTGGCCGAAGAGCTTTTACGCTAAAAAAAATCTGCAAATGAGAAGTTTTGAAAAACTGAGACAAGATCAAAATGAGATCGTGTTAAATTATTAATTAGTAGAAAAAAAATAAATTTTATTAACATAGATCAAATTTCAAGTACATAAGTTTAAAATTAAATTGGCCAAATATTTTAAAGGATATAAATAATATTTAATGTCTTCAAATAAAATCTATAATAAAAATTTGAACAAAAAAAAAAATATATGCTCAAGTCGGGCCTACTGGTCAGCGTGCACAGTTGGAATCCCCCTTTAGTTGACCCGAGTTCCAGCCTCCTCTTTGTAGGTTGGTAGTTATTATTATTATTTTTGTAAATGACCTCTAGCCTAATGGTTAAGAGAAATTATGTAGCCCAAGTGGTCGGAGTTCGAGTCCCAGTGGAGACGAGTTCGCCACAATTATCCATTGTTTCAAAAAAAAATGAAAAAAATGGATTACATTTCATACGAGTTCTTGTCCTTGAGTTTTCATGTGTTCGAGTCTTTTGGCTTGAGTTGAGCGACATTGTAACAGTAGTACGAGTATTGGTGTGGTGGCTTCTCCACTTCAGTTGCTTGGTCTTTGTGAGACCCGTTTCCTGTTTTTGTATGTATGTACTGAAAATTTTCTCCTAATGTTTGTTTTATCTCGTATTTCGTATTTCAACAATATTTTTCTATTTTCATGTTCCAATATCCGTTGGAGTCCAGTCTGGATTTGGTAACAACATACTTGTGGAATCCAAATCTTATTAAATATTTGATTTGATTAGATTTGTATGCCCATAATTGGTGTTGTGCTATTTTAGATATAATAGGATTCTTATTTTAGAAAATCCTATTATGATCTAAAATAGGATAATTGATGTGATATTTTAGGTGTAACATGATTCTTATTTGAGGGCTTTCTAATTAAAAAAATATATTATGACCTAAAATAGGATTTTCTCATCCTGTATATATAGGGTGAGGGTGGAGGCACAAAGAATAAGCACAAAGCACAGAAGTGAAGATTCGGGGTGCTTGTCCACAAGAAAATCTAAGAGAAAGTCCGTACTTTGCTCTTAGGACTTCGTCATCCAAGACAGAAAGAATAAGAACTAATCGAGGGGTAGTCAACTCCGGTTAGGAAGACTGCTACGGGTTGGTGAGTGATCTCGATTGTAATCTTCTGTTTTTCTTCTTGAGAGTGATAAGAGGATTGAACCTATTAGGACAAAAGATTCAACGTGAGTTCTGTCAATCTTGTAATTTCATATGAGTTATTAAAGGTTGTAATTTGTCCATGTGACGTACGTCACCTCCATATACTTGTCTTCATCTTGTGCTTGGTGTCCGTTAGACGGAGGTTGGTTTTGGTCAGGTGGGTTGGCAAACGCTTCCGCACGCGTCCAACAATTGGTATCAAAGTGAAGGTTCGATTCGTTCTGGTCTGATATCCAACAATTGATACCAGAGCTTTGGAGGTTATGACAACCATCTCTATGGAGCAGATGAACACTCTTATGATCACCCTAACGGGGAGAAACTAGGAGATTTGGAAGCCAAGGATGGAGGATCTACTCTGGTGCAAGGACTTATATGGTCCGTTGGAGGGCGACAGCACAAAGCCAACGGACAAAACTACTGAAGACTGGAAACGACTGGATCGGAAGGCCTTTGGATTCATCCGCCAATGGTTGGATGATTCGGTGTTTCACCACGTGTCCATGGAGAGTTCGGCAAAAGTATTATCGGAGAAGCTGCATTCGACGTACGAAAGGAAGACGGCTGGCAACAAGGCATTTTTTATTCGCCAACTCGTCAACTCGAAGTACACGGAGGGTGCTCCAGTGGCACAATATCTGAATGAGGTTCAGGATATCATCAATCAGTTGTCTGCGATGAAGATGGTGATTGTTGATGAGCTTCAGGCCCTACTCCTCTTAAGTTCTCTGCCGGAAAGTTAGGAGACGTTGGTGGTGTCGGTGAGCAACTCCTTGCCTAATAGAGTTATCAAGATGGGGGCAGTCAAAAGTAGCTTGTTGAATGAGGAGGTCCGATGCAAGCAAGTAGAATCGTCGCAGGAGTCCGCTCTGGTGACTTTCTACGGGAAGGGAATACCCAAGTCACAAGCAAGGACATGGGGAGTTCTCAGAATCTTGCGATTATAGACTGCAAGGAGGGCTTCTATTACTATGGCAAAAGGAGTCATATCAAGAGAAACTGCATGAAGCTTAAATCTGAGAAGGCCAAAGGCAAGGATGATCAGGAGGATCTTACAACAATGGAAGATATCATCATCGCAGCGATCGACGCAGGAACCTTGTGGCATGTGTCATGATGGCGACTGGGTCATGGACATAGGGGCATCGTATCACGTCACTCCATGTAGGAGGATCTTCACGTCATATCGCGACGGCAGGTTTGGACGTGTGAGGAAGGACGACAAGGGGATGACTGTAATTGCAGGCATCGGTGATGTGCACTTGACGATGGAGTTTGGAAAGAAACTCGTCGTCAGGGGTGTGCGACATGTACCGAGTTTACACTACAACTTGGTTTCGGTAGGGAGGCTGGCAGATAATAGCTGTCGCAGTCTGTTTAGGAGCAAAGATTGGATGCTTGCGAAGGGTTTCCAACAGCTGTCTCGGAAAGATTTATGTTGTGGCAAGGACAGGCTCAGGTCGCTGAGTTGTACAGGCAGGCCACAGACGCCGGATGGAGGCTCGAGGGATGTTCGACAGGAGGTGGATCGTCGAAAACTTGTTGATGAGGGGCTTTTAGATGCTTTGAGGGTTACAAAGGATTCGGTTCGTCGAGACAAAGCGACGGATGGTGATGAGTCAAAGATTGAGGATCAGTCTGTCGGTCCCATGACAGCTGGTTGGTCTCCAGGTGGGGGTTGCTCTATAGATCCAGATTTGGCAACATGTGGTTTGCCAAATCTTTACGGAGCGACATCGGTTTCAGCAGTTCGAAGGCAAGGAGGAGATCAAGTTTTGCAGCAAACTCAACCTGAGGTGGGAGCATCATCATTCACATAGTTCAAAAGAAGATATGGGTCATCGACGGCATGCACAGTGCGTGATATTCTGTTCGAGGACGCATGTGTATGTGGGAGCTTCAAGTTCGGACACGAAGGTGAATAGTTTCAGGAGTTTGAACCTTGTGAGAACCGCACCATCCGCTTGGTTGGGCCAGTCAAGGGTGAAGAAGCTCGTCGAAATGTTAACACTTTCCGGTGGAAGACGGAAGTTGGGGACAAGCAGCCAAGACTTACGGTGAGGCCGATCGTCAGGGACTTCGGTCTTGGTCATATCATTGATATCGGTAGGATTCCAGTGGTGCAGGAGGTGCTATGCATAGCAGCTAGCGTCGACGTGACGGTCGAGGAGCTGGAGACAAAAGAAGATGCAAAGCAACTCGAGGGATCGGAGATCCGTGGCATGGGGGAGCATGAATTCTGTCGTGGGATGACAGGCATCGAGTCCAGTTGAGGACCCATGGGGTCAGTACCCTCTCATCAGACTCGATGAGGAGATTATTGGAGTCCAGTCTGGATTTGGTAACAACATACTTGTGGAATCCAAATCTTATTAAATATTTGATTTGATTAGATTTGAATGTCCATAATTGATGTTGTGCTATTTTAGATACAATATAATTTTTATTTTAGGAAATTCTATTATGATTTAAAATAAGATAATTGATGGGCTATTTTAGGTGTAATAGGATTATTATTTGAGGGCTTCCAAATTAAAAAAATTATATTATGACCTAAAATAGGATTTTCTCATCCTATATATATGGGGTGAGGGTGGAGGCACAAAAAATAAGTACATAGCACAAAAGTGGAGATTTGGGGTGCTTGTCCACAAGAAAATCTAAGAGAAAGTTCGTACTTTCCTCTTAGAACTTTGTCATCTACGACAGAAGAAAGAAGAAGATCTAATCGATGAGTCGTCAACTTCGGTTAGGAAGATTGCTACGGGTTGGTGAGTGATCTTAATTGTAATATTCTATTTTTCTTCTTAGAGTGGTGAGGGGGTTGAACCTATTAGGGCAAAGGGTTCAACATGAGTTCTGTCAATCATATAATTTTATCTGAGTTATTAAATATTGAGATTTGTCCAGGCGACGTATGTCACCGCTATATATAGAACTTTGTCATCTAAGACAGAAGAAAGAAGAAGATCTAAACGATGAGTCGTCAACTTCGGTTAGGAAGATTGCTACGGGTTGGTGAGTGATCTTAATTGTAATATTTTGTTTTTTTCTTAGAGTGGTGAGGGGGTTGAACCTATTAGGGCAAAGGGTTCAACATGAGTTCTGTCAATCTTATAATTTTATCTGAGTTATTAAATATTGAGATTTGTCCAGGCGACGTATGTCACCGCCATATACTTGTCTTCATCTTATGCTTGGTGTCCATTAGACGGGGGTTGGTTTTGGTCAGGTGGGTTGGCAAACGCTTCCGCACGCGCCCAACAATATCAGGTTCTAAAGTTGTGATGTTATCTAACAACCATGCTTGTGTTTTTCTTTACAAAGAATGAGTTTTAGTGGGTTTCCTCAATTTTCCTGCCTAAGGTATTGCACGAGCGAGTTACTTATGTGATACTTAGTTTTCGTATCAGAATAATGACCTATGTAACATAACCATTATTTTCTAGATTTTATGTGCCTAAGGTATTGCACGAGCGAGTTACTTGTGTGAGGCCGAAAAGGGTGTTTTATTTACACCATTGTATCTAAATTAATGGTCCATATTTCTACTGGATTATGGGACTTTATATAGGTCTTCCTAACCCTAATCCATAATCATAAGATCATAAGGAGATGCTTCTCAAAACTTGCAACTTTCAAAAAGGAAAGAGAAAAAGGGATTGGTGTCTATTTCGAGGGGAGATCGTTTCAGGTGATTGTTTTCGTCACCTCCATTCTTCGGTAACCACTTGTAATCCATTTTCATTGCTTTGATTAATTGCAGTGGCCTGGTTGGATCGGTGGAACAGTTCGTAGATGGTGTAATCTTCTAATTGATTAGTAAAGGCTTTTTTAGGTTTGGACTCCGATCGTCCCATGATTTTTCCTGCAAGGATTTTTCATGTCAAAATTGTTTGTGTTTTCGTTTGTCTTTTCTATGTGATTTGTGTCACGATCTGCTACCCAAATTGTTGGGCCGGGCCGAGTCATGTCCAGCCTGCGCTTGAGATAAAGCGTAGTAAGCTGTTCTAAAGATATCAAGATAAGACTAAAATGTGCTAACAGTTCTATATGTAATAAAGAGTCAGAAAAGTTCCAAACACAAAGGTCATCTTGTATATAAGAAAGTTCCAAGTACAAGTCAAAAATGTAAAGCTGGATACAGGTCCAGTCACAAAATACATAGTCTAATACATGACTACTCTCAAAAGTCCAAAGTACAAAGACAACTAGACGATTTTTTCCCGCAGGTACATCCTCGTAAGATAAAGCCTGGTCCTCGGCAGTAACTCCATAATAGAAATCACAAAGCAACTCCTCCTCAGTAAGTATACCTACAACGTTATCCTGTCAGGACGGGAGCAAGTACTGACTCTAGCAAACTAAATATACGAAACATGAAATGAACAAGAATGTAATAAACTGGAATCATGGCACATCACAATCTATCATGGCAAGGACACATATGTCATAGAGACAGATATATATGTAATGTTTAAAACTGTAGCAGGTACGTGATCGTCAATAGGTGTACAATGTACAGGGGCACATAATGAAATATACTTCCGTACAAGTGATACGGCGATAGATGTACATACGCACAAATCCGCTTTGAGATAAAGGTCTACGGCGCAGTAATCATATAAAATAAAATTTTGCTCGATAAATACATACGGAGAAGGGGACATGATCACGTACTCTACTAGCAGTTTTTCCATAACCCAGATTCTAAACATGTGAGAGATATATAAAGACTGTCCTAAGCATGGTAGAGACTGAAAATAATACAACATGTGAAGATTTTAACTTGCTACCCCAAGGATCAGCATTTAACATGGTTGGAATCGCAGTTCATTGTTGTAACAGTATGTAAAGTTTGTAGAAGTACTTGCCTTTAGCAAAGCAAAGCAGTGATAAAATGCTATAGATGCCTGGTGACTCGTCACTGTAGAAATAATATATAAACTTAGTTTTAACACTAAGTTAAACACTAAGACACTAGTTGTGCAACACGACTTTCTGAGTGGACACCTAGCCAAATGGTAGCTTTAGCATAGGAGACCAATGTGGGGTGACACAATACCCAAACTAACTTTCTAGGGTCTTTACACTAGTGCGGGGTGAGGTCCAATACTATAATAACTCAAAACAACACAAATCATATTTGCAAGTCGTAACTATTCAATAAATAAATCAAACTGTAAACTATGTTCCAACAATTTTTGAGGTAGACAAAATGCTCAATTTTACATAAAATAAAGTACCAAAATGATCCTTGTTAATTATAGAAATTTATACTATTTTTTCTGGAATTTATAAACCTTCATAGATATTTATTAAAAATCAGCAAACATATGTACCATGAAAATGAGTTCTGTTTTCCTATTTTTATAAAATGCCAAATGTACTTATTAAATTCTGAACAAATTATAATAAATTAGCTAAATTAACATAGTATTTAAATAAAAATTTTCCTAGATTTTTACAGCACTTAAAATATATATAAAAATTCAAAAACAACAAGTAACAATTTTTAAAAAATAATTAATTAATTATTTACTATTTTGTCCACGTATTCGAAATTGAACCGAAGTCCAGATACGGGACCCAAAGCCATGAATCAAGTCCAATATGACTTGTATAGAATGTATTAGACATAATTGGGCCCAAAAACCGATGCTAGGTTTGGACATCAATTGGCCATGATTTATAAAATACAAGAATTTAAATATATATACAAATATATTTAAAGGGGTAAAATATACAAGTCAGAAAATTAAATAATAAAATGACTTGCGAATTTATACACAATAGTATTTTGTACAAAGTTGAATTTGAAATACATACATAAATATACAACAAATATACAACAAATATATACAACAAATATATATATATATATATACAGTATATATATACAAATACAGTATATATATATATATATATATATATATATATATATATATATATATATATATATATATATATATATATATATATATATATATATATACTGTATTTGTATATATATACTGTATATATATAACAGTATATATATATATATATATACAAATACAGTATATATATATATATATATATATATATATATATATATATATATATATATATATATATATAGGGAAAACGGGATATGAGCCATAGGCTCATACTCTTATATGAGCCATTCCATGTGGTTTCCATGTGGACCAATAAAAACATAGTGAATTGAAAAAAAATTAATTACATAGATAGAAATAAAAGATCCCATAAAGATTTGATAAATAATAACTTATCATATCTTTACCTAGGAACTTACTAAATATGTTTACCTAGGAATTTAAATCGAAAGAAATAAAAGATCCCATAATGTTGATGTTAAGATTAATGTTAATATTAATTTTAATGTTAATATTAATTTTAATTTTAATTTAATTTTAATGTTAATATTATTGTTAATATTAATTTTAATTTTAATGTTAATGTTAATGTTAATGTTAATGTTAATATTAATGTTAATATTAATTTTAATTTTAATATTAATATTAATATTAATGTTAATATTATTGTTAATATTAATTTTAATGTTAATATTAATTTTAATTTTAATGTTAATTTAAATTTGGAGGGACAAATGGTATTATTCCTATTTAAATTCCTAAGCAAACTTTTTTGGTAAGTTTCTAAGCAAAATATGGTAAGTTATTATTTATCAAATATTTTATGAGATCTTTTATTTCCATCTTAAATTTTCTGTTCTAAGTCACTATATTTTTATTGGTCCACATGGAAGCCACGTGGGATGGCTCATTTAAGAGTATGAGCCTATGGCTCATATCCCGTTTTCCCATATATATATATATATATATATATATATATATATATATATATATATATATATATATATTTTATAATATATATATATATATATATATATATATATATATATATATATATATTTTATAATATATATATATATATATATATATATATATATATATATATACACATATACAAATAAAAATAAAAATAAAAATAAAAACCAAAACTTTTACAAAGGGGGGGCTCGAACTCGAGCAGGAGGAAAAAAACGAGAGTTCAACTGCAGACGCGCTGGCCAGTGGGCCAACTTGGCCCGCTATCAAAGGGAAGGGGTCTTCTAATATTTAGTTAGAACAAAAAGGGGGGCTCGGGTTAGCAGCGGTCACCATCTTCGTATCCCGAGTGCGGTGGACACTCGGGACTGTGTCCGGAGCTCGTGTCAGCCCATTTCGACATGAAAACTTGTGTCGAAGCACACTATTGTGCTCGCCAAGACATTCTCTACACGATGGTGTCTCTTTCGTGTCACCACAACGCGATTTCGTGTCGCGTCCAAATTAGGGTTAGGAATTACTCCATGTACGCGTGTCGGGGTGCGTCGGGAACATGAGCAACGGACTCGTCTCGCCGAGACGAACACAAACGTGTTAAGCAAGTGAAGAGATACTGCACGAACCGAAGTCCGACCTACCTCGTCGGACGGGCAGGCTACGACGGCGGCAGTACGGTGGCCGTGGGCGGTCGGGGTGGTGACTAGGGTTAGGGTTTGACTGTGGGGGTTTTATAGGCTAGAAATTGGGGCCAATTTGGGGTCTTCATGACAGAAATAGAGGTTAGGGTTAGGTCGGTGTCACGGTGGCGGTCGCCGCTCGGTCAATGACATGCCGACGTGGGTTAAATTTGCAGAAAAATCTCCCATGTTTCGTAAATTACAGAAACCCCCACCGCCTTAGGTAAATGCAAATTCTAGATTTGCAAACTAACCCCCCGCTGGGTTCTGTGCAAATTCTAATTTGCATAGACAAAACGAATATTGCAAATTGACTTAAAAACATTCAACAAATTACAAACTGTCATAAAAATAATTTAAATAATTGTAAAATGATATTTTAAGGTTTTAAAACTATTTAAAAATCATTTAAAAAATTCTAGAAAATTCCTAAAAATTATAATAAATTATTTTAAGGCTAAAATAATCATTTGTAATTTAAAAACCCTTAATTTAAAATAATAACAAAATTCTGGGGCTTACAATTTGGCAAGTTTCTTGTGTCTTTATTCAGTTATCTCATTATCACATGGTTTGGAGGAACGATTTCATTCCCAACAGAGTGGTATCAGAGCTTTGGTTTCAAAGTAATTCAAGTGTCAGGTGTTGACAGTCAAACCAAGTAGAAGAGATGGATATGAAGTTGGTCCGCATGGTAAACCTAAATGGTTCTAATTACCACTATTGGCGGAGTAAGATAAAAATTTAATGTTCTCCAAGAAGCTGCATCTCTCGGTATTTGCTTCCGAGAAGCCCAGTGATAAATAAGAGGAGGATTGAATATTCGAGCATATACATGTGTGCGAGTATATCAAAAAGTTTGTAGATAAGAATGTGTAAAATCGTATCGCCAATATTGAATATGCAAGGACATTATGGGAGTATCATGTCCTACTCCCAGAATACGGTGAGTCGATTACGTAACTAACGCCCCAGGCTACGCGTCAAAAAATACACCTGTAACTGAATCAGGATTGTCGCTTGTAAAGTTCCAAGATAAAAATATGGACAAACTAAAATCATAAATAAACTGATAGTTTACATCTATAAAACTACCAATATTTACATCTCACAAAAGTCTGCTTTCTACCTCAAAAATAATATACACAAAGAACTAAACAACTACACAAAATGAAACTGCTTATCTACCCTCTACTTGCATTACTCTTCAGGTTCTTCCACACTATATTATCGAAAGTGTCTTTTCCTCATCCATGTCTCCATCTAGTGAACAAAAATTAGGTCATCAAAGACTTGCAAATCATCAATTTAAGAAAGGTGAAATAAATAAAGTAAAACAGTTATATGATTGAAAAATCATGATATGATATTCAGATAGGAAGATGATATAAATAACCAGAATGAAGTATTATAATGTTAATTTTAATTTGGAATATGACTCTACCGTGATCCTAATTCTAGTGATTCAAAAGTGTGTCTAACCCATTCATTGTCTAATAATCACTAACACAATCATAATATAAATTTGTATATAATGAAGCAATTTGGAGAACAATCTTTGGATCCCACACTTGATTATTTTCTAGGCAATAATCTCGTTACCAGGGATCATGTGTGTCACGATTGGTTGGAATGCTTAGTAGTCCAGCCACTTTCTCGCAAGGAATAAAATTTATATTACTTAAAACATGAATTATAGGCAGGCTGATAAGCTAAGCACTCATTCCCCCATAATGCAATGCCTTGCGAAGGAGTGCACAGGTACTATAAGTTCTTGTTAATTATATTGCTAAGATTTTATACGATGTGATCCAAACCATTCTCCCTTGCCCAATGCTCTAATCTACAATCACAAACAATTTATAATCTTTTTAAAACTTCCTTTCCTAGCTTAGGTATGTATCTCGATATGCGTACAAAAGGTATCACATGATTACGAGAATATAAATAAGCAGGAAAATTTTCATCCATTGGAATAACTCAGGTAAGTATCTCTACATGTGCAACTATCACGTAATACAAGAATACCTCTCAACATGATATTATATCAGATAAAACACGACAAGATATGAATCTTAATCCAGGTACAAGAAACATATAGTATGAGTATATAACTATACATGATATTCTATATACTGGAGCAAGACATGAACAATTTGATTCAATATTTGTTGCTCTTGCATGTCAGTGTGCATGTATCTTATGAATCCAAAACATTGATGATTCGACCCCTAATATATTCAGAGTTATCAAAACTCTCTTTCCCCCCCCTCTCTCTCTCTCTCTCTCTCTCTCTTTCTCTCTCTCTCTCACACACACACACACACACACACACACACACACACACACACACACACACACACACACATATATATGTCAGACAAAATTAGGACCAGCCTAGCCCAGCCCAATCAGAGGGCTGAGAACAACCCTCTAATGTGTGAGAGATCTCCATCGCTAATCATGCTCTAATCCTGAGGTTATAAATTCATCCACCATACTTTGTTGATTGTCTCCCTAGAACTCAAGGATAGAGTAGTACGATCCTATAGAACAGATCATGTTCATATTTTTGTGTGTGTCCTTTTTCCAAACCAGGTCGTGGCTATATAAGCCACCAACCGTCCGAGAACATGTCATGTTTATATATATGTGTGTGTGCATGTATGTATGTATGTATTGATGGAACTGAGGATTTTTAGTACCACGGATTGGTATGCGTATTGATTGATAGAAAGCTAACAGATTAAAAATGTGTTCTAACCATTCATAGACGAAAACTAGGGTTCACGAATTATACCTACGATGAGAAGAAGACGACAGTTTCCAGCAACCTCGAGCAGTCGGCGACTCCAAGATCTTGTGCACGTATTCCTTCCTCGGGTTGGACGTCATATGGGCGACGATCTCCCAATCTTTTCTTTCCTTGCCTGTCCTCCCTTTCTTTCCTTTTGTGATGAACGAATTAGAAAAAGATACCCTTCTTAGGATATATATGACAATCATAGAATAGAGGATATATATAGGTTGCGACAGGGATTGTAAGGAGAAATTAGGTTTAGGTCTCCTAACGGGTCTAGGTGTCTCGTGTTCAGGCCGAACATACAACCCAGGCCTATTAACAATAGCTCGGTCCACTAAAGAGCTACTATTGCACTACCATTCTCATCCCAAATTATGTTTATGGACTCATTATTATATGCTTGTTTATCTTCCCATGTTAAGATATCGAATGTCCGTCAATCAAAATAAGTTACTAACAACTACATTGATCGACATCTTTTATCCTTAAGTAGCACAACTCAACTTTATTTGTCATGTCGGATAATATAATCTACCTACAGGTTTATATGACAATCCATATGAGTTCTTTATGGGGACATCATCAACCTGATACATCGGAACATGGATTATTTTTATAATCAATAGCCTATCATACACATAATGCCATAACCCAATTCATAGAGGTTATTGACTCATTATGAATCTTACTCTTTTAGGAATCAAAGTAATGCATACTACATATACATGTCCATTATTATATCCGGATTAAGAGCACAAGCATCCATAATAACATTTGTTCTCTTATGTAGTCAATACAAAGAGAACAACCTCAAGTGGTCTTGTTCAATACACACAAAGTGCACTAGTATAAACCTATAGTCAAGATAGACTAATGCCAAATTATACTAAAACCTTACCAATGATTTGTCCAAATCGATTTACATTTATATATTCCACAAGGGACTGATAATATGATCTTCTGTGTGTCACCACACATCATATTATCTACAATGTAGAATATCAGACACTTGCATTAACATATAACAAATATAAAATGCCAACATTTGCTCATATGATTCTCATTAAAAAATAATAGAAAATATAGTTAATACAAAAGTGATGCTTTTAGTATATAACCCTAACAATCTCCCACTTATATTCAAAATATTATTTTTTAGCATATTGTTACAAATATCCCACTTATACTTAAAGTCATGCGGCCCCTCAACATGACTGTTAAAAGCCTTAGACGGAAAGCTCTTTGTAAATGGATCAACTATATTGTCTGCTGATGCTATCTTACTCACAACAACGTCTCCTCTTTTTATGATATCTTGTATCAAGTAGTACTTGCACTCGATGTGTTTACCTATCTTATGGGCTCGTAGTTCCATTGAGTTTGCAACTGCACCACTATTATCATAATAAAGTATAATAGTCTTAGGCAAACTAGGTACCACATCCAAATCCAATAGAAAGATTCTGAGAAAACTGCTTCTTTGGATGCCTTAGAGGCTGCCACATACTCGACTTCCATGGTAGAATCAATAATACATTTTTGCTTGATGCTCCTCCATACTATGACTCCACCTCCCAAGGTAAATACATAACCCGAGGTAGATTTTCTAGAATCTCTATCTGACTGAAAATCTGAGTTTGTATATCCCAAGGGCGCTAAACTATCTACCTGGTAAACCGGCATATAATCTTTAGTCCTTTTCAGGTACTTCAGAATATGCTTTACCGCAGTCCAGTGATCTTATCCTAGGTTAGACTGATATATGCTAACCATACCTATAGTAAAGCAGATGTCTGGTCTCGTACATAGCATTGCATACATTAATCTTGTAACACCCAGTTTTTCAAATGAGGGCAATTTTGAAATTTTATATTATAATCATTTAATAATGATATTTAAATTATATTGTGATTTTTGGTGATTTTTAATTAATTTAAAACTATTTAAAATAGTGATTGGTGATTTTGTTGGTTAACTAGCTAAACCCTAGTATTGCTAAGCCTAGAGACTAACCATGACCAAAGGAGCCTAGTCATGTGATTAGGAATTCAAATTACCTATTTTTAGCCTAAGGGTATTTTGGTTATTTTGACAATTTTATGAATTTGTAATTTATATTAATTAAATATTGTGCTAGTCTTTTAGTGGAGCCTTAACCTATAAGTTAACCTAACCTAGATTAGTCATGAGGTTGAAACTAGGGTTAGAACATTCCTACTAAGTGCCAAGGTTAGTAATATCTAGATATTATTAGGATGAGATATTTCTTTTTGAGATATTTGTGAAAAGAAGCCTCAACCAATAGAAAGCCTTGAAAATTGTTGGAGCAACCTCAACCACTCATCTAAAACCCTAACCCTAATCAGCCCATGGCTGGACACTTAGCCACCCCCATCCTATTTAATACCCTCTCAAAGTTAGGGCTAGCCTCCATTAGGTGTTCTTGCCAAGTTTTAGAAAGAGGTAATTCTCCATCTTCAATAAATCCTAGTAAATCCATTTTAATTCCTTTTTAACCCAAACAAATTGCATTGGGTTCTAAATTCTTCCTACTTTCTGTTGGCATCAAGTGTTCTCAGATTTGGAAGCTTTGGAGGAGTTTCACCATTGTGAAGAACATCACTCATTGAGCTTTTTGGAGGATTTTGATACATAGAGGTAACTTCCTATATTCACCATAGAATCCTGAGATTTTTGCATCATTAGGGAGCCCTAGACCTAAATAACAGTAGGGATAGGAAACCCTAAGTTTTCGTGTCATTTCGTGTCCAATCTGGACACGTATCAGTGTCCTATGCATGGTGTTCGATGAAATGCCTAAACCAATGTTTTTATAACCATTTTTGAAACTGATTTCATGGATTTATAGCCCTATATATGAGGATTAATTTTGCAAGAGACTGAGTTTCATTTGACACTGTTTTCGTGTCCAAAATGGACACGAACACGCTGTACGACACTGTCGTGCAGTGTCCTGCTGCTCGATCACGATTTCTCCGTGTCTGAGTCACTTGGATACGTAAAAATTGACACACAGCTAGGGGACATGACTGACATGTCATTCCCAAAGTTTCGTGTCAGTTGATGACGTGTTGGACACGATATTCGATGTGCACTGATCTTGAACACAGACACACGCGCGCGGAAATCCACACTGATACGCCTCTGTTTCGTGGACACGCAACTTCGTGGACACGACTCAGTCACTTAGACACCTACCCTGACACCCCACCTAGCTTCTGACACGTACACGAGACCCAAGGTTGTGTGTGTCGTGTCCTAGCCCGACTCACACACGTGCACGAGGCTGTCTGCGCATTTTAGCATCTGTGTGTGTGTTCTTCTGTTAGGACACATTTGTGTCCAGTTTTCTGACACTAGGACACACCTACGACACTGTTACACCTACACTATTGATTACCAACCCTCTGAGTTGTATTTTAGTTGTTAAATTAGATTCGAATTGTGAATTTCCTATGATTTCTGATACGTGTACTGTCATTAGTATTTTCTGAGAATTTTGATTATGATTAACCTGTTTTTAGGTGTTTAAATCATTTGTTTGTACACTAAATCACCTCTGGGAATTAGCCTACATGCTAAGGTTCACTTAGCATAGGGATGTAGCTTCATATTGCATTGGTTTTTGATTTTGCAGTTTGTTTGGGATTTTTGGGACTGAATTGGTGTAAACTAGATTATACTGTTAATTGTCATTGCTCTCTGATTTCCTGAGATTAGCACACCTCACTAACCCACTGCTTTTCTATACACTTTCATGTGTAGTACACACACAAACACAAAGGCACACTGATACACTATAGTATGTACTGAATTTTTGAGAATAATGTGAAATCCCAAAAACCTGAGAACAATGCTGATGCCACATTACCTTATATTGTTCCTGAGAATTTTTGTCACATACACACTTAATTCCTGAGAACACCCTAGTATCTAATACCCACATCATTCTACTGATTCACTGTCATTCACATATCCTATCTAATCAAATTGCCATGTTGTTTGAGTCCTATTACACATAATGTTCATACACACAAATCTGGAAATGATAACTGAATGCACTGTTTCCTATTGAACTGAAATGGAAACCTGTAGTTTATTGTATCCTGAGATTCAATCTGAGCTTGGCACACAATGTTTTGATAAAACTGAGATTGAAAACCTATGATTAGTAGGTTTGAACTGTCAAGAGAACCTGAGAGTTCAATTCCAGTGAGGACTGTCATTCACTGGTACATATATGAAAACCTGAGATTATTTCTATAACACAGAGCACACATTCTTCACACACTCTACACACTCACCCTCACATGTACACACAAACACAGCCCCTTCCCCCTCCTCTATATGTATAGATGTATGTAATATATGTATATGAAGCATGTTTTAGTGTTGCCATTTGGGGATGAGGGCTTGACAAGTTAGTTGACAGTTGGGGATATGGGTTATGTGAAATTAGCTAGTGTAATTCACCATTTATATGAGAAAATGTATTGTCTATATAGAGTGTTGTATGTATATGCATATTAGTCCTATAGGTGCCCTGCTTGCATGTTCTGATACATGTTGAGTATCAGTCATGTGAGGACACATATCCTGTCCCAAATCAGCTCTTACCTGTCCTATCTTACAGCCTAAGACCTGTCCCCAAGTGTCCCATATTTCAGCCCCATTGCTAGCCTAGTAGTTGTCCACAAGACCATCCTTAATACCCCTTAGACAGTCTTAATTTCAGTCCACTTTGTGAGCCTATATGAGATTGGTAAGCCTATAGGTTAGCCTATATAAATGTGTCATATTTTAGCTATGTGTATGTATGTGTACATGCAATGTATATGACACATATGAATAGATTGGTAGGTATCTAAAATGTAGTTATGTAGAGTGGTAGACAATAGCCTATATGGTTAATTATATACATTGTGTGCATATATGTATATATGTATTTTTGGTGTTGGTAGCTTGTGTTAGCTTTGTGATTGTGTGTGAGTACTAGACTAGACTTGGCTAGGCTTAGTGAGACTTGTCTGGACTAGGATTGACCTAGTTGACTAGTGTAATTGACCAAGGTCTGACTTTGACCTAGATTGGACTAGAAATCATGTAGATTGCATCGTAGATTTTATTTACCTTATTTTAAACATGTTATAACATGTACTGCTCTATTTAGGACATTGTGACTCCGGTGCAGACATCTGATATTATATTACTCTTTTCAGAGTATCAGGCGAGTACATTCTCTAATAGTTCTTTCATTTATTTGATGATTACTGTGATTCAGTTCTAGTATAGTTCTATTTGATTCTCTGTCACAACATGTATTAATAGTTTAGATTCATCTATTTGCAATATATGTACTTGATTTGTCTAACCCTATTACTCGAATCACTCATAAGACTCATCTACTCGAAACACCTACAAGTATTAAATATACAAATCATACAAGAATCATCATTACAAGAACGATAGCCATAGCTGCTGGGCCCGATATGCGATGTGCCGTATTCAACAAGAATCACCAAACAAGAATGATAGCCATCGCCGCTTGGCCGAGCGTGCGATGTGCCGTATTACAAGAATGATAGCCATCACCGCTTGGCCGAGCGTGCGATGTGCCGTACTCATTACAAGAATCACCTACAAGGATAATGTACAAGAATCTTACAAGAACCACTTCACTCAAATCATTAAGAAGAATCATCTACTAGAATCATCATGTACAAGAATCATTTACTAGACTCAATTGTATTAGATTCACATTGGATTACACTCAACTTACATTGTACAAACTGGACTTATAACATGTTACCCTTGCCATCATTCTTCTTTTATTTCATTACCTTACTTCCTGGTACCTTTGCTATTTCTCTACATCATTACCTGTATAAAACTGCCATTATCATCAATATAACTGTCTATAACTGTTTTATAGTATTTGTCATTACTTGAATTTTCTGGATGAGATGTGCTCGTTCCTGTCCTGACTGGACCTGTTGAAAATATTACAGATGACTGCCCTGAGGACGTTTGCCCTACTTACCTTGGAGCAGGAGATGGCTTAGCTACCTATGGCCCCGACACTCAGGAGTGATCGGAAGACTAGCAAGTAGACTTGGTTTAGTTTTCATGTTTTAGAATTTGAATTGTAATAACTTGAGATACGAGTTTGTATTTGAGTTTGTTTGAGATATTATTATTTTAGTAGTTTTTAAATGTTGTTGTTAGTCTTTAGTTATAAACTTCTGTGTTACCTTATCGTTCTTAGACTGTGATTGAGTTTCATTATATCTATACTTGTCCTCCGTTCGGAGTTGAGAT